>JAFIDM010047135.1:0-24044 GCA_023159025.1 Thereuonema tuberculata
AGTTTTGGATGAAAGATGAATCAATTCCTTTTCCTTTTGGCAATTTTCGGATGTTTTGCAGGTTACTTGAGTAAGAGGAACACTTCATCATTGTTTTTAATATTAATTAACTTTCAAATGTTTTAAATTTTAAGCTGTGTTCGGTTTGCAGTTTTTCAATAATGAGATGGAAAATGGTCCAATTCAATAATGAATAAGGTCCTAAAAAAAGATTTTGAAAAAGAAAATCCAGAATAGTTTTCTGAAAAAACTGTGAGGATAGTTCCTGTAAGGACTGTATATGATATTATTTCAACAAAAGAATTGAATATTCAGTTAATTTAAATTTATTATTAGCGAAGCTTACACCTCTGAACTAATCTTTAGGAATTACATTAACGTGTTGGTGTAGGACATATCATTAGAGGATCAAAATAACAGCCTATTCTTTTCCTTTTTACCTTTCTTGGCGCAGCTTAGCCGCAGCTGCTTTTGCACCATAAAACACCATTGAAGTTAACCATTTTTTTTTTTTAAGTAAAGCACAGTTTGTTTGAGTTAACTGAGTGAAGATAGATATTCACCAATTCTTGCAAAAATTCATATAAATTCTTATTTAATTTTTATTTACTAAGTTACGAAGTTCTCTAGTATTGTCGTTAAGTGTACTATTTACATTTATTGAGAACGCTGGACATCTACGACTTTACATTGATCATTAATATTGCATCTGAACTTAGGTTTTTTATTTAAAAAAAATACAGGTAGGACAGAATCCTAAGATCCTGCACAATTAAAGATCTTTAAATTTAAGATTGACAAGAAATCATTAGGTTTTGAGATGCGGAACAACAGAATGTTTTAAAACAAATGCTTGAATAATACATTCTGTTTTTTTTTCAGCTCAGGATCTAGCTAGTGATTTTGAAATCTAATAAAGAACTTAAACATAAGTGGTTCTTGTGGATTTCTAAGGAATGACAGTGTGATTGATACATACATACATACATACATACATATCCTTTCCTGTTCCACCAACTGTGGGTCTAGGAATTAACTAAGCCTCTCCACCTCTCCCTGTTCTACCAAGCCTCTTCTCTACATATTCTTTCCCATGGGATGCCTCTCTCTTCCAGGCTGTGCTTCACATCATCCAGCCATCGCTTACGCGGTCTCCCTCGTGGTCTCTTCCCTCCTTCTTTTAACTCATGCCAGACCTTAGGAGTCCTACCATCTTCCATTCTTTTCACGTGTCCGAACCACCTCAGCCTTCCCTCTTCCACCTTTTTCCTCAAACGTTTTACCCCCAACTCCTCCCGGATATCCTCATTTCTCATTCTATCTAATGGAGTCTTTCCTACTATACCTCTAAGAAATTTCATCTCCCCAGCTTGAAGTCTACTCCAGTCTCTAGCGTTAATCACCCATGTCTCCGCTGCATAGGTGACTATAGGCACGTAATACATTTTATAGATTATTTCTTTTGCCTTCCTTGGGACTTTCTTATCCCATATCAGGTGTCTCACTCCCTTGTATAGCTTTCCCCCTTTCTCCAACCTTCTTGTGATTTCATGCTCCACTTTACCATCACTTGTTATTTCGGCCCCTAGGAATTAAAACTATCTGTGATCTTCAATGCCTTGTTGTTTATGCAGATATCGCTTTCCAGGTTTTTGTCCCGTCCCACCACCATCACTTCACTTTTCTCTTCGCTAACTTCAAGATCCACCAGTTTCAGTTGTAGAGTCCATTCATCCAGTTCCCTCTGTACGTCAACAATTTTCTCATCCTACATTACAATGTCATCTGCGAAGATCATATGCTTTGTGTCTTTACTCTGTTTTTGTAGGTTTTCCTTAACCTTTCTTCCTAGCCATTCCATTATTATATTAAACAGCATTGGCGACAAAACACTCCCCTGTTTTAATCCTCTCTGGATTTCAAACCAACCAGTTGGCCCTTCTGTGGTTCTTACTCTACATCGGTTCACCCTATATATTTCTCTTATCCAGTTCACTATGTATGGATCCACTCCCAGTTCCTCTAGACTTTGCCATATGTATTTCCTGTTCACCATATCGTAGGCTTTTTTTATGTCGATGAACACCATATACACATATGTGATTGATAGCTACATCAAATTCAGAGAGTTGGACATACATGGAGAATATAAGGAAAACAAGGGAAGTGTGGAGTTTTATTGCAAGTAAAATCTGTTTTCATTCTTAAATTGAGTAAATGGATTTTCGACTCTATATAATCCAGTGGTCTTGAATAGTATATACACCTAATTTTTTCCGTTTGTGGCGCAACAGTTTTTTTCCCTATCCTGTTTAATTATGGCCAACAGATATAACGGATAACTAAAATTAGAAAAAGATTTCAGGAAGTTACTACTATTAGTTAAGTAAAATTCTAAATTCAAATTTCTTACCCGAGAAATTAAAAAAAAATAGTTATACCAATAGAATGTTTTGTTATAATATTTAATATATCGAAGCCAGGATTATAAAAAATTGAAACAACATGAAATTAATATATATGAACGAAAGATACTGAGAAAACTTTAAAGCGACGGCCACTGGAGGAGACCATTGATGATGTCGCAATTACGAAATTTACAGGCGACATTGCGATCACGATATATTAAAGTATACTATATTTAAAAAGAAAGATATGGCTGATTAGGTCCTTTCAGTAGACTTGCGAAACGGATTAAGCAAAGTTGTTGCTAGAATCTTATATTATAAAAGCGTTATTCTGTCTGTCATAAGACTTTACGTTTTTCCAATTTTGTGACCAAACTATAAGAGATAGATGGATCATGCAAATGGATAAAATGTAGGTCTTTTTAAGACAAACAAAATGCTACAAAAATCTTTCGAAAAAAGTTTTTGGTTTCCAAGATGGCGCCCTTTAAAGGGTCAAATTTTGACTTTTTCTCAATTTAAACGAAAAGTATAAAAGATGGAAGAGAACATTATATTGAGAAAATGCTGGTATTTGAAAGTTCTATCGAACGATGTATCACCTATTCACAAACGCTTCAGCGTTGCAAGATACATGCAAAAATGTGAATTTTCGGTGTGTGACGCCGACCCACAATACATCCGAGTTATTCGGAGAAGCCACAACGGGCTGGGAAGTTATATATTCTCCGACGATCGCAACATTAATTTGCTAAATAAATAAAGTTTGTTTTTTGAACGCTATATATGCAAGGGTTCCGGAGCGAAGCAACGGTACCCGGCTATTATTATTATATATTATAAAAACGTTATTCTGTTTGTCTTTCTGCAAGCAAAATGTTAAATTTCAAATTACTAAAATGTTACTAAAATAGGGAATCTATTCAAAAAAAATGAAAATATATTAAACAACTGTCCAACTACACTCATTAACAAAAAAACGACGCACCTAGAAGGAGTTGTCCGATGGAGACAAAAATTGGTGGAGAGGAAGATTATGTACAGAATAGAAAATGATTACAATTTCAGACAAATTGAATGATTTATTTCAGAGTTACAGAGTTACAAAGTAACGAGCTCAATAAGGTGTTGACCCATCTCTACCCTGAATGCAAACTGCCACACGACGTGGCATAGAGTGATACAGCTCCCTGATGGTCTCCTGCGGTATTTCTTGCCAAATTTGCTCCAATTGTCGGGCTAGGTCATCCACATTCCCTGATGGATGCAGTCGCCTTCCCATTATATCCCAGACATGCTCGATTGGAGAGAGATCTGGGGATCTGGCTGGCCAAGGAAGTGGTTCACAAGCTGCAAGACAGGTCATAGCAACATGTGCCGTATGTGGTCTGGCATTATCTTGCTGGAAAATAAGGCCAGGGTACTGCAAAAGGAACGGTAGCAAAACAGGTCTCAGAATGTCGTCGACGTACCGCTATGCTGTAAGTGTGCCGCTAATGACGACCAAAGGGGTCCGGCTATCAAGGGAAATGGCACCCCAGACCATAACTTCTGGTTGAGGGCCTGTGTGGCGTGCAATAGTGAAAGCAGGATCGGCACGCTGTCCTGGGCGACGATCGTCAGGACACAATTGGAAACGGGATTCGCCGCTAAACACTCGTGTGTGGATTGCACGTCTGATGGTTGATAACGATGATTCAGGCGCTATGACAGCTGATCTGACAAACACTCTATCCTCCCGCTCTTCTGTGGCCCTAGGTCGACCGCTATCTTCATGACGCTGAAATCTGCCATTGTCCACCCATTCCTGCCAGCATCTTCTAACCGCCGCATCGCTTCGACCCATATGACGAGCGATTCTCCGATTTGCCCAACCTGCCTCTTTCAATCCAATGATACGACCTCTTTCAAACTCTGACAGTTGTATGTAATGAGCTCGAATCCTGCGGCGAGGCATTTTTTCAGTTGTTGAAAGGTATCCTAACTCGCAATGCAACAGAAAGTATGACCATCAGATTGAGAATCGCTTCTTATATACACCTGGTGAGTGTGCAGTTCCGAAGGGCTGTAGCTCTCGCTATTCATTCATTGGTCACTAAAGTTTAATCATTTGCATGGGCGGTCCCAATGTCTTTGATACTAAATTTCATTACAATCGGACAACTTCTTCTAGGTGTGTCGTCTTTTTTTGGTAATGAGTGTATATAAATTGGCGACGTAAATATAGCTATTTTCAAAATGAATAAAAACAATGCAGTACAGAAATACGTAAAACTTATGTGCAATAATGGTTTCAAAAATCGTCTTTACGGAACGACAAGAAACAACTGTACAATTCATGGAACTACGAAAACAAATATAGATCATATTTTCATAAATAAACATGATATCAAAACACCAGGAATAATATGTAAAGAACGAATCGGATAAGAGTTGAAAATGAGAAAATAACAGATCCAAATATAATCTTTAAAGAACTAATCAATGATGTTAACAAAACAAAATTCATGAAATCTACATATATAAAAAGAAAAGTCCAGACTCACTCACTCACTGACTCATCAAAGCCCACCCCAAACCCTTGGACCTAGAAAGCTGAAATTTTGCACAGAGATTTCCTTCATGATATAGACAAGGAATATGGCCGGATTTTTCGAAATTCTTACCGGATAGGGAATAATCTGGCAAACTGACGATGAAGTGTATAGCGGCAACCCCAGGTGTGTGGCGCCAACTCGCAATACACCTGAGTTAAGTGGAGAAGGCCACAACGGGCTGGGAAGTCGTATATTCTCCGATCTCAATATTAATTTGCTAAATAAATAAAGTTGTTTTTTTAATGCTATAGATGCAAGGGTTCCGGAGCGAAGCGACGGTACCCGGCTAGTCAAGACTATAATTACAGTATACTATAACACAAGGAGCAATCACAGACCAAAGTTGACATGGATGGATGGAGCGTAATAAGAACTTGATTGATCTGAATGGGAAGTTTGCTGCTCAGGATAGGAGAAAATGATAGAGAAGTAAAAAAAAAGTTAAAATGAAGGATAGGAAATGGAAAAAATGAAGATGTATTAAGTATTCTTTGTAGAAGCCTAGACCAAATTAGATATAATGGTGGTAGGAATTTCGACTATGAACTTCAAGCAATAGCTTCTTGAAACATTTAAAATTAAACGTAATAAAAGTGATTTAAGTTAAGAAATTGTTTATCCTACTGCAGTATTTATAATTGACATTGAAGTATTCAAAAGAATTTTTAAAACATTTTTCGAAAGGAAATTTACCAATTTTGGGAATGAGTATAGCCTAAAGTTCTTTCACAAATTTCTTAATTTCCTTCAAAAAAGCCGAAAAATAATTTAAAAATTCCTTGAAGATGTTTCTTTCCTAAATTATGAATTGAAAAGCATATTCACTTTGTTTAAATTCGACTATAAGTAAGAATAGACCAAATTTTCAGAGCAATAAAGAAATGATAAATGTGAATGACAAAGCGTGAGATATAAATTTAATGTTGAGAATGTGAAATGAAATGTGAAGACATTGATATAAAACAAAATATAAGATTAAAAGTAATCAGAAAACAAAATCCCGGAATTCACGAAGGGCCCAAGTCCATGAAACAAAACCTGTGGGAAATTGGGTCAGGAATTGGATCTCTTTGTATCAGCAGCATGTTACTGTGATTTTTCGCATCACTTTACTGTGGTTAAATATTGGAATGGGGCCTCTCTTCTGTGTACATAGATGCGAAGAAACGGAAACAATGACTTTGCACCAATAACTAAATTTCAATAAAACTTGGAGTTGGGCCCCTCTTGGATTCCGGGATTCAATTGGAAAAGTCAATGGAAGAGATTCTAATACCAATTTTATTAATACCAAATTTTGTGAATTTCTTCATTTTTTTTGGTTAGTTTGCTTTTATTTTGAATCCATGTTTTTCCAATTTTCTCTTCTTTTATTTTGCGTTCTCATGCATCTTTTCTTTTCCGAAACTTTGTATCGATTCTTTGAGTACCTTTCTGTAAAATAGTATATAGCTTTTCATTGGTTTGTTGCAGTCATGTGGATTTTTCTTCTTTGTTTCTATTTAGCAATACTTTTGGATTTTAAGTCATTAGATATCGGCGTTGTTGACCTGTGTTGACGGTTAGAATGTAGTCTCGGCATTAATTGGTTTTGTTTGTATTTTATTTAGATTTTTTGATTTTTTTTAAAGTAAGAATTTTAATGGAGAGTGTAATTTTGATAGTCGTTATTACATCACCAGCTCCGGGTTGAAGCCTGTACTTTTGGAATAATGATATGAACTACCTAAATTTCGAGTCAAAATGGCTCGAATGTTCTCTTTGGCAATGACCTCAGGATGGTGCACCTATAACTCTTGGAGGCTCAAAGTAACTCAGAAGTGTGTTCTTTTTGGATAATTAAACGTTGGTAATTGAAGAACCTTCATCCGTCAGATCGTCAGATTTGCGAGAGCAGTTGCCTGTGGAACCACCATCTCCCTGGTGCCAAAGGAAAACCACCCCAAAATGCTTCCACTGAAATGGCGACCTTCTTGCGAAGTGTTCCGGCAGCTTAGACGTTTGTACTTGAAAGACCGAATGCTGGTTTTCCATCTTTCACTGGCGGACAGAGTCCCAGCTTATCGCATCATCACCTGTCAATGGAACGATTGCCGCGAAGTGCATCAGTGCGTTGTTTCAGTGAAGAACTTTTTTTTCGTTATCTAGCTGTTTGTGCGACTTAATCAAAGAGTGAACAAAATCTTGTGCCATAAGCTTGGGATCCCAAGTTACGTCGCGAGCAGCGATGAAAACTTTAATTGATTTTTTTTATAGGCCTATTGTTTCTGGGTTTTTTTTGTGTTTTTGTTTTTGGTTTGTTTTGCTAGCAAACACTTTTTCATACTGCCCCTACCTGTGTCTTCTCCCTGACAGAGCCATTTGAACAATAATTAAAGAACTTTTCTGGGAGAACTGATAAGGGTCATTCTTTTGTTAATTGACATTATTTAACCTCCTGAACTCTGTGAAGGAAAGGGAACCCTGTGTAAAGTTTTGTGTTTTGAGTGAGAATTTGGTTCTTTGCTGTTATGTTGATCTTTTTTGGTTAGTTTTAATGTTATCAACTTTACCCGTTCCTTATGACTTTGGTGTAATTTTACTGTTTTTAATCCATTCTTCCTTTTATCGAATTTGGCCAACTAGGGACCACGTAACTAGCTCAACCTAACAACGTCAGGGCGAGGCTAGTGAAATTCAAGAAAGGGGGGACGAGAATTATACCCCGTCCAGGATAACCCTGACATAGTAAGTCCCAGGTGGGAAACGGACGAACCACAGAAGAAGAAAGAAACAGCCATGCCACCACCGGGATTCGAACCCGGGTACTGGCGCATCAGCCACACCGGCAGCCCGCCGGCTAAACCGCACGGCCACGCCAGCACGGCTTTTAATCCATTATCTCTTTATAATATTTTTTTTTTGATTATTTGTCCTTTTCTTTTTGTTCGTCTTTCTGGCGAACTGGTAGCAGAGCCGCATTTTATTTTTTTTAACTTGTTTCACAATATTTTTGTTTAATTCAATTTCCCTTTTCTTGTGACTTTTTTATTAAATTACGTATGCAAATGAATATGCTTTTAATTAGGCCGGGTTCACAGAGTACTATCTTAAGCGTTGGTAGCACTAAAAATTTGAGAATAAACAATTATAATTAACTAATAAAACAAACAACAAAAGAATAAAATTTTTCTAGATTTGTACAGGGCGTACCCGAAATGTTCTGCCAAACTTAAACAACGAATTAATGTCATTTAAACATAGTCCCAATATATGAACGTCGAAACGATACAGAGGTGTTGGCCTTATCCTGATCATTGGATTCGAAGACGAGGAACCACAACAAGGCCCTCTCGTTCCCCTGATTTAAACTCTCTAGACTTTTTCGTATGGGGTTATCTTAAAGTATACATGTACACAACACCGGTTCCTGATGTTGACTCACTGCATTATCGAAAAGTGAATGGGCGCAACACAATTCGATGTGCACCTCATATCTTCGATCGTGTTCGGCAATCGAAGCAACGACGCTGTGTTGCGTGCATTGCGGGCGGTGGGGAAAGATTTCGAGCACTTTCTGTGATAATGAGCGACTGTACGGCCAACACATCTGTATAGTTGCATCGTTCATATCTTGGAAAAAAAGCATTTCCAAACCCATGTTTATATGACATTTATTCGTTGTTTTGCATGATTGAATACAACCTTTAAGTTTGGCAGCACATTTCAGGTATACCCTGTATAGTTCTCTTAAAACTTAAGAATAGTCCACATGCATATAAAGTTTTTTGAGTGTGCCAAAATTATTGATAAAAAGTTTCGCCCGCACACAAAAGTCTAAAAATTAACATTAAAAATTTTAAAAAATTTAAAAGTTTAAAAAAGGAGTGCCATAGCTTTCACCTCATTCGGACATGGCTTCCTCAGTGGATGACTCGAGAGGCAGTCAGCCCCTCTATTTAAGCCAAGACGGACCAATGGAAAAGGTCGACCTTTCATTGGTGGCTGCAACTGCAATGGTAGGAGGCCAGGTGAGTAGAGACATGTGGTGGAGATCACTGGCCGTTTGATAGACAGTAAACACAAAACACATGGCGTTGTTCACAACCAGACGGTTTGCACAGCACCTGGTGGAGAAACCTCAAGTTAATAAGAAAAGAGAAAAAAGAAAAAAAAAAGAAAACTTTTAAAGAAATAAAAATAAAATAAAATAAGGAAGACATCATGAACCAAAAAATTATTAAAATAAGAATAAACATAAAGAGTTAAAAAAATTAAAAAAATTGAAAATAAAAATAAAAAGTAAAAAGAAGAACATTAATTAATAATTTTCTTTCTTCTTTTTTTTCTCTTCGTCAGAGAATATTGCTTGATATTCCGGATGGAAAGGCCATCATTGTAGCAGCCATCCGAAACCGAGATGAGGACCGATTCTTTACACTTTCTCAAGAAAAGATTTGCCGCACTATCAAGAATCACAGGATTACGATAATCAATGCAGTGGCTGGTGCTACTGATATGACGGACAGTAGTATACGCCGTATCCATTCTGGCTCTAGCCCAAACGTGCTCATCAACCCTCTCCTCCGATGTCCGACCAGTTTCGCCTATGTACCTGCACCCAAACCTATTACAATGCAGGGAATAAATAACACCTTTCCTCTGCATGTTGTTTCTTTTAGGTTTGTAACTATTGAACATGGATTCCGTTGTACGTTGACAAGATGATGTGACCAGAATATTATATGGTTTAAGAACTTTCGAAATAGCCGGAAACCATTCAGAATGATATCCAGTCGAAACAAATCTTCTCTGTTCGATCCTTTTGCCTTGGACATCAGTGTTGTAAATGGAAACCAGCTTCTTCATAATAGCAGAATTAACGAAAGCCGCAGAATATTCGTTATCAAACAGTATTTCTTAATGATACAAAGTTCTTGCCTGAACAGTAATTGGGTCATAGACACAACATTCCTCTTAAAAGCTGGAGGACTAAAGGACCAAAAATTAAGAGTGATACCCAATGCGGTAGGTTTCTGTAAACATGTGTAAGAAACTATCTTTATGAGAAGTAATACGGATATCCAGAAACGGAATAGACTGATTATTTTCACCTTCATACTCAAACTGGATAGCAGGATGAACATTATTGAAGATTTTTAGGAGGTTCCGTTGGGACGCAGCATGTGAGTATAATAACAGGTCATCAACATATCTGGCGTAAAAGGAAACATGTAATGACTGAGTATCCGCCAGACAGAGAGCAGTGTCATCGATGTAGATCATGACCCACTCGGCTATCATAGCAGATGCCGAGAGGCCCATGAAAAGTCCTTCATTCTGCTTATGAAAACACTCCTTGTAGACGAAAACCTGCATGTTAAAGAGAGCTGCGATAACAGGAAGAAGATCCTGAAAATCGTGGAGGACACAAAAATGACGCAGATACTTGGCAGAGATGTGCGGAATGGTAGTTTAAATCAATTCAAATGTAATAGATGTAAACAAGGAACTTACGTCAAAGGAACAGAATGTAAAGGCATTTAGTGATACAGGGCACATACCTCGGATACGTTTAAAAAGAGTCCGACTATTACACTATGCGTTGAGACCACAATCAGCGCCTTCATTCTTGAAAACAAAATGCTAGATAATTTCTTAATTGCAGAATCACCGCACGCAATAATTGGCCGAACAGGATAAAGGTCATCAATGTCTCTGGGTTTATGAATCTTAGGAAGTATTTTAAGGTACGGGACTGCCAAACTAGCCACCTTCATTCCGTCAGTCTGTTCTTCTTCTGAGAGTGCATACGATTTTGATAATTTTTTTAACTTTTTATGTTTATTCTTATTTTAATAATTTTTTTGGTTCATGTTGTCTTCCTTATTTTATTTTCTTTTTATTTCTATAAGGGTTTTCTTTTCTGGTTCTTTTTTCTTCTTCTTAATTCCCCTTCTTTCCTTTTTTCTTTTTTCACTTTTCTCTTTTCTTATAAACTTGAGGTTTCTCCACCAGGTGCTGTGCAAACCGTCTGTCTGTAAACAACGTCATGTGTTTTCTGTTTAATGTCTATCCAACGGCGAGTGATCTCCATCAGATGTCTCTACTCTCCAGGCCTACTACCATTGCAGTTTGCAGGCACCAATGAAAGGTCAATCTTTTCCATTGGTCCGTCTTGGCTTAAATAGAGGAGCTGACTGCCTCTCGAGTCACCCACTAAGAAAGCCACGTCCGAGTGTGGTGAAAGCTATGGGACTTCTTTTTTAAAATTTAATTTTTTTTTTTCAATTTAAATGTTAATTTTTAGACATTTATGGGCGGGCTGAACTTTTTATGAATAGTGTATATGCATAAGATACAAATGCAGGGTGGGTAAAATAAAACTAGCTCGGAAAATAAATTTACAGATATATTTCAAATATTGACAATTGGACTGACCCTTGTTTAATGAACATCACAGAAGATGCTAGAAATAGCGTTAAAATCGATGCAGCACTGTGCTTAATTTATCAAACTGTGAGACACGCACAGCAGCTCTGCCTGAGGGATAGCAGTAATAGCGTTTCCTGTGTTCTGCTGAAGCTCTTCCAGTGTAAGAGGATTATTGGAGTACACCTGACCCTTCAATTTGCACCACATGTAAAAATAGCAGGGGAGAGATCAGGCGATCGAGGTGGCCAGTTGATTGCACCACGCTTCTAATAGTCCTCTCCTCATCGAACACCTCATGAACTCGTGATAAGGTTGTTAAGGTGGTATATGCTGTAGCTCCGTCTTGCTGAAAATATCGATACAGTTGTTCATCTTCTGTGAGTTGATCCAGATATGGATTAAACAGTGGCTGGACATATCAGTTCGCATTAAAAGTTTGTTGAAATAATCGTGTTACGATGCGGACACCAGACATTGCTCACCGCACACCAATCTTGAGATTACGCAACGGCTTTTCGAAGTAGTGATGTGGATTTTCTGATGCATAATGGCGCGTGTTCTGAAAGTTCACACATCCTGACAGGCCGAACCAGGACCCATCTGAAGAAATGAAACACTGGGGATTCAAAAGTCCTGAGTCCACTTCACTCAGAAACCACCGGCAGAACTCAACACTCAAAGGTGCGTCTGGATGCTTTAACGCATGCACAACAGTAAATTTGCAAGAATACAGATGCAGATCCTTTTAGGCTTCTGATACGTAGTATCGACGTGAAGCCTTATAGTCCCGGTTTGTGTGTCTGTCTGTGAACAAGTATCAACTCAGCAACTACGAGGGCTAGAATCTTGATTAAGGTGTCATTAAAAAGATCTTCCCAAGAGTAAAGCCGTAGAGTTTATGTCTCTAGCTGTCGGGCTCCGGAGGTATGGGGGGTGTCCCACTTTCATAATGGGGTGATAAGGAGAGTTCATGAGTGCCTTTGAAAATAGCAAATCCTTTTAAAATATAAATATGTTTTAATTTGCACGGAACCGACTTTTCACTCCGCTTATTTATAAGTAGGCGTTCTGTATTAACTTTTGAATCATTTTCGTCATTCACGTATCAGAAAGCGTTGTGAAGCATTGTGATTGGTTTAATTAATCGCTATAGCTACCTTGTTTGATAATGTTTCGACACGATGATCTCTTAATTCCCACTTGCATAGATAAACTGCTGAGATTTCGTCGGAATTCGTTCCAGGCATTCCGGTACTCGAGCAATGTTTTCTAGTGTTCGAACTCTTTTCTAATAGTTATAGTTTTTATTCGCTACAAAGCTCCTTTCTTGCCATTTTGCCACTAAGTTTTGCATTGCAAACTTTGCTAGAGGTTTAGTCAAAACATTTCCAGTCTAAAACTCTTGATTAAACAGTTCCGTACAGGTTTTCGACGAATCGTGCTTCGCATAACACTCGTCAATGAACATGCGTTGTTTTATCGTTGTGCACATTTTGTGTTGCTGTCAACCGGTCACTAAACACGTCGGCTGCTCTCACTCACTCACACCTAATGACACAGCGACGTACTAGCGACAGAGCATGCGGGAGATATGCACGCACAGATATGTGACCCTATTGGTGCATCGAAATCACGGTTCCCAGCATTCCCTGTGCTGGGCAGGTCTCCTGTTCATTAGCAAGGGTCAGTCATTTTGTGAATATTTGTAATACATCCGAAAATTTATTTTCCGGACCAGATTTATTTTGCCCACCTTGTATATAAAAACAAAGTTCTAAACAAAATTATCTACGAAATTTCAATTGTCACTTCACTTAGATGAATGCAGTAGAAAGTTTTAGCTTATATAGATGAAAACGTAATTACAGTCAAACTGAAGAACTAGCAAAGTAGTTTTGAATCCCAAATTGTTCGAAAAACATAAATTTACGGAGCACTTATCTTCTAGGTTCACTTCAACACTTCATCACAACATCAAAACACTTTCATCACTAAAGATTCTCTCCAAACACACATTTATATGTCTAGGTAACCTGACATAACAGCGGAATTAGTTATTCGAACCTATCGGGTTTTCACAGTGCCGATGATGATTCAGTGCCAGCCGTGGGAAGCCTCCCGACCGGGCTTCGAGCTCCGGACTCAGTTCCTTTGCTTTGGCTTCCATTACGGACTTCGGCGGTCGCCGAATAGATTTTAGGAATATTCGTCTCGGCACTTGATTGACATGATAAGCCTCGAACTCCTTTACTTCTGTGTTCTGCACATAATGATGAAGTAGTCGTTCAAATTAACATGAATAATTTCTTTTTACGAAGTCTAACTAAAATTTACAGAATAAAAACAAGAAAATGAACAAATAAGAAAAGAGTTAAGGAATAAAAGTGTCACAAGCAAATAATACTATCAAAATAAACCGTTAACAAGTTACGTAAGATTAGAAGTTTCAACGACTGGCTAACATTTACAACAGGTGAAAAAGTCTCATGTTGTTGTTGTTGTTGTTGTTGTTGTTACTTATCCTCCAGTGTCGGACGAAGTCAGACGAGTTCCATAGGTCCGTTGATTCTAAAAAGGTCATGCACGAGAAGAGGATTGCAATAGACATTCTCCATGGAGAGGCCTGTCCAATCCATAATATGCTCTGGTGAAGCCTGAAGGTTATGTCACTTGGTGCAGATAGCGAAAACCTTTCTGCCCTTCTTAAAAGTGAGGCATTTAATGTGACCGCTAGCAAGTCTAGAAAGTACAGTTCGGGAGCCTCTGTCACACGGGAGGTCCAAGGTCAATTCCGGTTTTAAACCTATATACCAATGATGGGTTAGTGGATTTCTCCACTCTACGAGAACACTTGATTTTTCCCTTGAAAATAGTTCCTGAAAAGTTAAGGCGGAAGAGGACAGGATGGATTTTTTGCATCCCTCCTTGGCTAGTTTATCCGCTACTTCATTACCATGTTCGTCCACACGGGAAGGAATCCATTGAAAATGGACTTCGTGATTTAACGAAATAAATTTAAGCAGGATAGAGGTATTGGTCTAATCACCTACACGTGACTAATTTTTAAGATGTTGGCGAGAGCTGCGGCTATCAGATAAAATCCATAGATCACCATAGTCCTGCTCGGAGAGAATAGCCTCAAGTCCCAGGTCAAGTGCTATTGAACAGTAGTTAGGATAACGACGACGAAGAGTCAACTTGCCCCGAGGGGTCTCAATAAAAGCACCGCTACCTGTAAGGTCTTCGATTTTACTACTGACAGTATAGATTCTAATGGCATTATTAGGTATAGGACTCAAATTTTCCAGGGTCAGTGACCTGAGGTGCTCAGAGACACATTCTTTTTTGGTAATTTGCTAGTTTAAGGTTGATTGGAAGTGAACCTTATTGAGTCCCTCTACAGGATTCAAGCAATATTGTAATGATTTGGGTTCAACATTGCTATTTGGTAGTTGTTGAGAGACGACTTGACTGAAAAGGCTGTTTTTCTTTATTCTTTGGTGATTTCTCCAGGTGTTAAGAAACATGGAGGTCTTATTGTAAGGACCATAACTAGAGAAGTTTAAAATTGGCAGAGACCCATAACATAGGGAGAGGTTTAAAATTCAACCTAACAACCCAATTCAAATGGCAGTGATTTCAAAAATTCCCAATCAAACTCAAGCAGACTCACTAAGAACGAAAATCGGCAATATAGTTCGATTCTTACATAGCAATAAGCCCATAAATGAGATTTCATCCCTTGAAATCCATGAATTAAAACATATGCGCCAACAATCGGATTTAATGTTTATAAAACCAGATAAAGATAATAATCCGGTCATTATTAGAAAGGAGACTTATAATACAGTGGAGCAACACCTTATTTACAATTCAGAAGCAACACCTTATTTACAATTCTAATAATGAAAAATGTTTACCATACATCAATAGAAAAATTGTGAGAAAACTGCACAAAGATGGAATAATCACCTCACAACTGGCAGACAATCTATAAAACAGTTCGTTAGCCATTCCTGCAATGAAGGGATTACCTAAAATTCACAAACCTAAAGACTCTAACGGCCTCTACCTAGTGAGACCAATTATGAACTGCAAAAACTCAGCTTTTGAAACAATTGCAGATCATTTGTATTATAAAATGAAAAAACTCAATGTGAAATCAGTGTAAGATAAAAAAAACAGCGCTCAAGCAATAGAAAAAATCAATAACCTCAACATGGAACCGGATATGGAACTCTTTTCTATGGATGCAACAGTGCTCTTTACATCAATATCAGAAAGTCTTATATTTTCTCCGATTGATTACGTTATTCATAAGAATACTCCAACTATTTATTAAAAGAAGAATTTCTTCAATGAAAACCATTAATCTCTATATACTTTGATATGCAATTTTTTAAGTTTCCGAGACAAACTTACAAACAATCAATAGGACTATTCACGGGACACTTTGCTGCACCAATATTAGCTGACTGTGTTATGTTTTACATTGAAGACTCTGCCCTATCGAACTTGAAGCGGGCCAGATCAAGGTTCCTCTATTCATAAGGTACGCTGATGATATTTTATGCTCTGCTAAATCAGACATTATATTAGGAATCCGCGATGTCTTCAAACAAATTAATGATGAAATCAAATTTGATATTGAATACGAAAACAATGATTGCATCCCGTACCTGGACATCCTAATCACAAAACTTGATGGCAAATTTGATGCTAAAGTATTCAGGAAAAACACCCACTCAGGCCTCATCATGAACTATTTCACTTACATTCCCTTACCCTTTAAGAGAAATTTAATTATGATGCTGACAAAAAGAGCATTCCAACTGTCTTCTAACTTAAATAATCTCAATGATGAATTGAATACGATTAGGAATCTACTCATGAATAATAACTTTCCGATCTTGTTTATTGAAAATAACATAAAAGCAGCTTTTGAGCGCCATTACAATAACTTGAACAATCAAAGAAATAATGAAAAACAAACATTTATTTCTTTGGAATTTCATCCGAAATTATTCACTTCACTCAATAAAATATGTAAACCCTACAACATTAGATTTACTTCATCTGCATCTAATACGATTGAAAGATTTTCATCGTCAATAAAAACCTGACCATGGGATAAAGGTGTTGTATATCTTCTACAGTGCTACGGTCATAAATGCCTTTATCATGGGGAGACACGTAGATCTTTATCCGATCGAGTCGCCGACCACCGTAGAGCTATGCACTGTAGAAATACAGAATACCTCACTGTTGAACACTCCATGAATGCTGAACACACTATCAACCTAAGAAATCCTTTTATATCAGCCAAATGTGAAGGACACTTCCAACATAAATGTTTAGAATCAACTTACATTGCTATCTCTTATCATGCATATAATGATCATCTTTCAGTTCCTTCTAATCAAAAAATATAGCTTCCTTCCTCCAAGAAGAACAAAGAAAGAAAAAGAAAATAGGAAAAACATTAGGAAAAAAAAACTTTATTCACCCCACCTCCACCTTACCTCCAACTTCAAAACTTTGATAGCTCAAATTTATTTAGTAATAATCATAGTTTTCTTTCAGATAAAAACAATTTGACCTCATCGATCATCAAACAGGAGATACTCATCTTAATCAGACCCATGAACATTTGTTTACGTTCTCAGTGCACCAAACTACCACCAGAAGTGCTGCATTTATCATAGCAATCATGCCAACTTATCACGTGGACAACAATAAATCCCGCCTATTCGGTCAATTGAACTTATTTATTGACTTGTTGCAGTAACATTTCATCACTTGAAAAATTCCCCTCTCGGTGAGGAAACCTGGTTGTGGTCTTTTAATGTTTAAATTCAATTTTTAATTTTGTAATTCTTAATTTTTAATTTCTATTAAACTTAATCTAGTCAAGTTTACAGGCGTCAAGAGAAAGGACAATAACTTTCAACAATACACGTAAAATACACTATTACGTGACCATAACTAGAGAGTTTATTGTAATATTTAACAAAGCCAGCTTGTCTTCTAAACTGGAGCGACTGCAAATCAGCCTCAAAAAGAACGATTTAAGACAGCTGTGTCTCAACTCTGTGATAATACGGGCAGCACTTAATTGAACTTGTTCTAACTTCTTCAGATTACTGGCAGAGGCACAGCAATATATTGGGAATACATACTCAAGAATAGGGCGAATAAACGCCATATACGTAGTTCTAAGGGTAACTGCATCAGCTGCCCAGTCCTTACCAGTAATGTATTTGAGAATGTTGAGTCGAGTTCTGCTCTTCTGAACAATGTGTTCAATATTTCTATTACTGGTACACCCTGGGTCTAGAATAAACCCCAGATATTTGGGATGCATCTCATACGGTAGTTCCTGGTTGTCTAGCAACAGTTTTGGTTGGTATTTGTATAGGTGGCTATTGGTGGTAAAAAATGTGACAATAGATTTGGTAGGATTAAAACTTACTTCAGTTAATAGAATTTCGCGAATATTTTTATCATAAAATTTTTAAAACATCTCAAATTTACTACAAATTTTTATTTTATAAGTTTTAAAACAACTATCTATTTTAATTCGAACACCAAAAATATGGATATAAAACTAGTCGGCTATCCGTCGCTTTGCTCCGGAAGCCTCGCATATTTAATGGAAAACAACTTTTTATTTATTAAAAAACACACACGCAAGTTACATCAAGTTAACTAAAACTAAAGTTTTTTAAAAGTTTCTTTTTTTTTTCAATTTAAATTTTGGTGACTATATTCTGTCAATCCACGACTGCTTTTAGAACCAGTGTGTGCATCTTATATCTATGATATATTTTTTGTTTTTGGACAGATTAAAATGTAGTCCTCGTGGTCTAATGGCTAAGACGTCTGACTTGGGAGCACAAGCTTGCATGTTCGATTCTAGTGGTGAACTTGTAGAAAATTTTTCTATGTTCACAAATTACAACAATTGCACCAGACAGACAGAAAAATAAAAGATTTGAGTGATATAGATATATTTTGTTATTATCCATAGTGTGTGTAATATAATTATTACAGGACCATACACACCAATAAAAGAGAACTAACTTTATGAACCAAGACATAATAACAGTAACATGTTTCGAAAAATCTTCATCCTCATGTTTTCTGTTTTGTTTTGTCTGAGGATGAAGATTCTGTGAACCATCTTGATTACGCCTATATTATGTCTGGTTCATAAAGTTAGTTCTCTTTTATTGGTATATATCGTCCTGTAATAATAATAATAGATATATCTTTCGGTGGTTTTTGAGTTACAAATAGTATCAGTTTTTAACTTACAAATAGTGATTTTTTTCAGTATTCTATCTAATAGAAATACTGTATTGCTTCTTTCTTTCTTGCCTCTCTTTTTTTATTCCTATTTATACTTTTCAGTGGTTTTTGAGTTATAAATAGTGATGGTTTTTAAGTGACAAATAATTATTTTTCAGTATTCTGTCTAGTAGAAATAGTGCTTCTTTCTTTCTTGAAACTCTTTTCTTAATTATAGCTAGTCGGCTACCCATCGCTTCCCTCCAGAAGCCTCGCTTATGTAACGGAAAACAACTTTTTATTTATTAAAAAGAAAGACACATACAAATTACATCAAGAAACTAAAACTAAAACTATTTTTAAAAAGTTTTTTTTTTTAATTTGATTTTTGATATCTATAATCTCTCAATCCACAACTGCCTTTCAATACATTCCTTATTGATTGGGGAATAGGAAGAAGAGATAAGTCAAAAAACAATAAGAACATAGTTGTAGTTCTCTTATGGCCTAATGGATAAGACGTCTGAATTTTGTTCAGAAGGTTGCGGGTTCGATTCCTATCGCGGATGTTTCATTGTAAAATTATTTCTATTTTTCATCCGCACATAAAATTGTGTCCGACAGATAGACAGAAAGACAGGCAGATAGACAGAGAAATAAAAGATTTTGGTAATACAGATTGATACATTTCAGTGGTTTTTCAATTATAAATAGGGATGGTTTTTGAGTTACAAATAGTGATTTTTCAGTATTCCATCTAATAGAAATAGTGCTTCTTTCTTTCTTTACTCTTTTTTTTTTTATTCAAACATCTCCCGTATACACGTGTTTTTTTAAATTATATTTAAAATATTCCAACACTTCGACATAAAAATAAACAGACGGATCGGAAATAAATAAGAAATCTTCAGATTCAAAAAAAAAAAAAGTTGAATACATTTCTTATTGATGGGGGAAAGGAGGAGGACACATAAATAAAAAAACAATATAAAATGAGTAGTAGTCACGTTGGCCTAATGGATAAGATGTCTGACTTCGGATCAGAAGGTTGTAGGTTCCTGTCGCTGACGTTTCATTGTAAAAATTATTTCTATTTTTCATTCCCTCAGGAAATTACACCGAACAGACAGACAGAGAAATAAAAGATTTTAGTAATATAGATGA
Organism: Thereuonema tuberculata; assembly: GCA_023159025.1. NCBI lineage: Eukaryota > Metazoa > Arthropoda > Chilopoda > Scutigeromorpha > Scutigeridae > Thereuonema > Thereuonema tuberculata. The sequence continues at coordinate 19,874 of JAFIDM010047135.1, forward strand.
TTAAATTACATGTATGTTTTTTGTGGTTTTTTTTAGATACTAATCCAAGCAAGCAAAGTGTCTTCTTGATTTAAACTCTAGACCAGCGGTTCCCAACCTTTTTCAGCTGGCGACCCACCTTTCCTTATCGGAATACGTCCACATAAACAGGAATAGAAGAATATAGAATAAAACCATATTTGTATCGTATCCCTTCCTTATACTGTATATGATCGATTTTCGATTTTTCTGATTTTTTTTTTGGATGGTTTATTCAATAGTTTCTGATAGTTTTAGGATCAAGTTGCGACCCACCTGTAACCCTTCCGCGACCCACTAGTGGGTCGTGACCCACCGGTTGGGAAACGTTGCTCTGGACCTTACTGTATCAAAGAAGATTGCAATTGAGATTAAAAATATAATTGACTTATTTTACAATATTACAAAAGAAACGTATGAAAGATAACCTTTGCACAGAAAGAACGTTAATGAAAGGTTAGTAATCTACGAAATAATCTTCATTTATTAGTTACAAATATAAGAATCATGTAGGTATTAATAACTACTTGTTATGTGCAATTATTTTTTTGGGGGGAAACTTTACTTTCAGATTATAGGCCATAATTATTGAGACAAACGGAGTGCTGGTTTGTCTTAAATTACTCAGAAGGGAAGTGCGTGACCTCCAAGCTGAGAACCGCACGAAAATGTGTTTAGAATATAAATTGCTCATGCCAAAAACAGTGGTATGAATCATTCCAATGCAAAACTCATCTGTTGTCTGCTACCGCCATCCGACGGTGGCATGTTGTACCTGTACTAACGAGTACCTAATCTCCAGATATTCACACCGAAGACAACAAAATATGCTAACCTCTTGTTGTGTCAAAGCATAATCTCTACATGAGAAGGATCGTTGATACCGAAATACAAGCCCATGTTACAATATGCTTGGCAAAAGGCAGGTTTTGACATTGCATACCAATATCATAGTTTGAAAATTAGTGTGGGTTTTGTTATTGGACAGCTTGAATGCCGAAGTGATTTGAATGCAAAAAGTGGCTTTAGTCAGATGTGCATATTGTTCTGTTCCACTTTAACCACTTCCTTGAAATCATACACCTGCACTTTGAAGACTGAATAGCTTTGCAACACTCTCAGGTCAGTAAGAAAAAATTGTTGTTCAGATAGCGTAATTATTTTAAGCAGAGGTAAATATTGCAATATAGTCACGACATTTAAATGTGTGTGTTTTTCGTCCTATTATATCGATATTTTGTTTCTTCGCGTTACCAAACTACCTCTTTTCCTTTAAATAGGTGATCATTCAAATGTCTCTCGTGGTAAGACGTGCAGTTTTGCATGAGAATGACTCAAACCTCTCTTTTTGGTATGAGCGATTTAAATTCTAAGCACATTTTCGTGCTGTTCTCAGCGTTTGAGGTCACGCACTTCTCTTGTCAGCAACTGCGGTTGATATTGGGTTGTTGAAATGAAATAGGGATAAGCAATCAAATTTAAGTGAAATGAATTATAATCTAAACAATCGGTTTCGAGTCTGTAAATAGAATATAAGCTCAACGAAAAAAACAAATAAAGCTGAAAAGCGGCAGTCATGGAAATTTTGTAAGTTCAGCAAAAATCAAAATAAATAAATCTACCACGAGATGGGAATCTGAAAACGAAGAAATCAAGATTTGTTCAAGAGTTCAAGAAAGCAGAAACATATTAAGGAAGGTTATTAAAATAATCTCCTAAAATGATCCGAAATTTGCAATCCTCATTAGGTCCGCAGCTGTAAATACAACATGGACCGCACATCAAAATAAGTGATAATTTGGGGGAAGGTCCCGCTCTTGGAAGCGAGAACCACGATCATAACCTCTCGCTTCTTCTCAGCCTGTTATCGGTGGATTTTGACTGGCAGAGGAGTAGTAAAAAGGACGAAACGGTCCGTCCCAGTCTCTTCACGGTGACAGCTCAGAATGCGAATCCTTTTCTTGTTTTTTTTTCGAAAAAAAATCACTTCCAAAATTCTTCATATTCTAATTATTTTTTTAAATTCGTACATATGAACAGTAAAGATCAAGGTTAATTATTTTCCGAATTGAAGGCAATTTGAAGTCCAGACATAAACTACGTGGCAAATGCTAGTTAATTTTGTCAAAAATTTCAATTACATTTTAATATGAGTTGGAGTAACACATTTTCCTGAATGGATTAAAGAAGTTTACTTTCCCCTCAAACAACACATTTGAAAGTATTTTAAAAATAATTTCCAGCATTATTTAAAACTATTCTCCGCATAATTTTCTCACAATTATTGTAGACTGGTCAAGACAATTACGGTAGGGAGAGTTAAGAGGTAGAATGATGATGTCTGACGTAAAAAAATATTTTTATTTAAGATATAGGAGACTATAATACTACAGGTAAAAAAAAAGCGCAATAGAGAATTTCATGGAATCTACGATTTAACGCACATATGTTATATCCTATACAACAATATGCATACCTGTGCAAAAAAAATGAACTTTCGATGGTAATAACTGATCTTCTAGTAGGGTGGATAGTGCTCTTAAAATGCCAAGATCACTGTATACTTTTGTGGCATGTAATGAAGCTATGGAGGGCAGTTTGCAAGCATCTTCGCCAATTATTGCCCTTTTTGCAGTTTCCGTGTAGCTTATGTAGTTCATCTGTTATGTAGTTCATCTGGTATAGCGTCCCAGATATTGAAAATGAAATTTTGAGTCATGGGAGCCTGCTGCCCACTCCATAAGCTCAATTCCATGGTCTTCAATCACATTATCCACAATCCGAGTTCTGAGATCGATCGTTGTCGCAATAAAAAGAAATAAATCACCAATGGCTGCAGTGTACGTCATGACAGTACTTATAACCATCTTGTCTGTATACCTCTAAATGACGTCAGAATGTAGTTTCAGATGATATATAGATCCTTAAGCTCACGTACAGTTAGGTCTGACCATACTGTCAAACAATGTCTTCCAGAATGTGATAGTTTCCTGTACAAAAGCTGGGCTATTCAATCTATGTCCTGCTCCGTCCAGATACGAACTCTTAAGATTTTCAGACTCCAGACTGAATCTGAATTCGTCAGAGAAAAGAAATTGAAATGACCATTGTTCTACGTCCATAAAGGCAACTTTACCGAAGGCGATTTTGGATAGTTATTAGTTGCCAATCTGCAAACTGTTGCCACGAGAAGCTATCTTCGAAGCTCTGTAATGATTGACCGCTTGTTTCGACGGGCTTTTAAAAACAGTTAACGGTTGTAGCTTTCTGTACATTGCTGGAGGGCGACTTACTACGTTGCCTCTCTAAAAGACTTCCTTTATTCTTGAATTGATTAAACAGTGGGGTTTTTCCACGACAATCAAGGGTTTTTGCAAAATCCGCTGTATCTGCCCTGCTTTCAGCCAGTCAACGCTATTGATCCGGAAAATTATGTTGTTGAAATATTGTTCGAAACAAAGACTTTATGAAAGGAAATGTTAAGTCAAACGCGGCAGACTAAGAAAGCTCCTGGAAACTATGTCCTAATCAGCGATTTAAGCATTCTGACATTTCAGACGGTAATTTGTAATGAATAATTGAATAATTCTGAATATGAATAATTCTGCTGTCGACATCATACATGTTTTTCAAATTTTGCTTAATGTCGCCAAAAGCATATGCTTTACTAATTATACTCACGAATGTAGTTTGAACGATGGATGATATCAATTTTATTAATAAAAGTTCAAAGTGATATTGCTACCGTACGTTCGTGTTGGCACGTTCGTTCGGTGGCGGAGGGGTACGGAATGCGACGGGAACAAAGTTATAAAAATAACAGAGACTTTTATTCTCCTAGATAATTCGAATACAGTAAAAACTCCATGATAATACGAGATCTTCGGATTAGGGCTGGCTTCTATGTAGACTTCTGTCGGCTGGCGTGGTGTCTCGATAGCTCCACGGGAACAGGATCATCTACTGCAATAAGGCTTCACCCTCTCCGAGAACGTCTGGCTGTAAGTGCGCTGTTCTAAGCTTCTTCGGCGACAGGTACTCTTCTCTCGGCTGTGGTTGACTTGTCCGTAGTCTTCTTACGACTACCGGTCTTTCCAAGCTTCCTCGGCAACAGGTACACTTCCATCGGCTAAGGCTGGCTTGTCCGTAACCT
>JAFIDM010047136.1:0-24039 GCA_023159025.1 Thereuonema tuberculata
TTTATTTCGAAAGGGTCGAAAATTTGTAGGCAAAAACAACATTACATTGTGTTGCACCTTATTTGACATCGCAGGGATCCTAGAATTATACTATTTTTAATCAATTTACGCTGCTACCCATTTATAAATTTTCGCCATAATATTTTAAGAGTAACGCATAAACAACATCAATTGTAAGTTTAAATACAATATCTTAAGCGAAATATTATAGTTATACATAATTATTATGTACAGCACACAAATGCTGTACTAAGAATTGCTAACTAATCTTTATATATCACCAATTATGGAGCAACAGACTGTGACCATCTTACCAAACCAAGATAACTTTAGCTATCTTCTAGTTCATGTATCTATTTCAATTCATCAGGTTTAGTGTACAAAAGGCATTGATTTATTCACTTTTATATTTTATTTCCTATCTTGCTATTCTAAGATGAAAAAGAATTATTATTATTTTTTTTACAAAAATCATTTCTGCAATTATAGTACAGTAGAATAACTTAATAATTGCCCTTCTATAAATGAATAATTCATCATACGATGAGATGTGATATATTTTTAATTTTAATCAATGTATAAAAAATTTAAATTTCCATATTCAAATAATCGGTTTTTGTTTTTTTTAAGCCTTCTCGGTAATTAAGGAAATACCTGCTCTGAAACTCCTCTTTATATTCGAGTTTTGTAGGTATTCGAGATTTCCGTATAGGAAAAAAAAAATATGCAAACAAATAGGTTGTTTAAAAAAAATCATCTTAACTATAGTTTATCTATCTGTCATCATTTCAGCTTTCAACGTTTTTCATCCGTCCTCTTAATTATTAAAAATATTGTAACATTAAGCAAACGTCGGCATCCCCACCCCCTTCTGCGACCAATGAATTTTCTCAATGGTCGCTTTTACTATTTATAGGTACAAATATATTGTATGAATGGGACCAACTTACATTGAAGTCTTAGCTGATTTCTCAGAATAAAGAAAAGAAAAAAAAATCTTAAGTTCTGTTGTGTTACAAGCTATGGACAATTACTTCATCTTTAATGAAGAAATTTCACTTTTAACTGAAAAGATGGAATCGAGTTCCTCTAGCTCTACCCAGCATGCGTTGCAATGCCACTCAAAGAAAGAAAGTGTCTGTGTTTTAATTCTGTTTATTTAAGTGCTTTTGGATACACAATATTTTTTGTTTTTCCGTCTGGTGCATTCACGAATAAATCAAAAGGTTTTCCGACGTGTGAAAAAAAAGCCACATACAGCTGTCTATGTGTGAAGCATGGATTTTACAAATTTAGTTCACACACTTGTAGTGATTGTCCCTGTGCTTTGTTGATGGTCATTGCAAATGCGAGTCGCACCGGGAATACACTCATTTGTTGAAACGCCTGGCGCACCAGATATTGTTCTACTAATTAAGAAACCTTCACGGGCGTGCGCACAACAACTCATCCAAGTTTCATCGCAATCTGATGAATGGTATAGGAACACATACGGGACATACAAACAAAGAAATATTCATTTTTGTATTTTAAGATTTACAAGTAGTGTTTACAAAATTTGGAAAATGAATACCTTACTGTAAAAAGCAAATTCAGTTTCGTAAACTACGGAACGAAGTAAATATCCTGCTAAAAACAATGTTTTTCTTTTAACAGATCTAAACCCAAAATAAACAAACTTAAAATAATAATAATAATAATAATGGCTCCCTAACTGAAAGCTGAACTTACAATTTCATTACGTTTTTATTACGTAAAAATATGGTATGACCTTTAATCAACAAACTGTTGCTTAATGGAACTGTTTGTCTGTCTCTTCCTGTACTGCGAAACTCGTCAAAAAGAAAAAATTTATGATGACTTCGATTATTAGAACAAAATTTAAAACACAATGCCAACACTTTTGAAAAGTCTTTCGTCAAAATGTTTTCTTTGTTGTCCGTTTTCAATTGAAATTTTTGGAATTGAGCAATATTCTAACAAAACTACGCAATTATTTCGAACTGAAAAAAATAAATAAGATTGAAAAATAGTAAAAAATGGAAAAAAATATTAGGTTCATAATGCACGCGACGAATGAAGAATCCCGCCCGACGACTTCTCTCAAACTTTACGACTGAAAATTAGAAACGATTAGATCGCGTTAATAATGATAATAATAAGTATAACTATTGTCAATCCAGAAAAAGATACATGTATGATCATTATTATGGTACATGTATTAATAATAAAAAAAATATCTCAACAACTAAAATAATTTATATATATATATATATATCCAGTCGTTAAAGGAATCAAAATAATAGTAATTCAAATAATAGTAATAATAGTAACTCAAGTCAGCATGTAAGTTTTAAGTTTAGAGAAACTGCGATCTTTTCTCCACAGAAATAAGTCCTCAGTTACAACTGAGAGTGTTTTTTCTACAAGACAGATTTAAATAAAAATTAAGTTATTAAAAAATAAACATGAAAATCATGAAACCATCGAAGTTTCAGAGATAATGATTTTTACTTAGGTACAGTAGAACTCCAATTATCCGAATCAATTGGGCTCGGACCCCATTCGGATAATTAAATTTTTTCCGAAAAAATGGTCCATTTTAATTAATGTATGTTGTAAATGGGTGAAAAAAGCTATTTTTAAAGCTTTTAATTAATTAAATGAAAAGGCAACACTTTTACATGTTAAGCGTAGTTACAAGTGCTGCACATTAGTACAGTAAGTACAGTAAATGAAAGTCGTTGCTTGCTCAACATCTCGGTCAAAGTAAGCTGTTTGACTGTCATCATCCGTTTTCGGGCAGCCAAGTAGCCAAGTATTTTGCGAATCACAGTACGTTTCCGTCTTAATTTTTTTTCTTCTGAAATTCTGAAAGCGATTCGGATAATCAGCGATTCGGATAGTCTGAGTTCTACTGTACCTGTATTTTTATCCACCTCGCCTTTACATTGAGATCACACAAATCGTAATTGCACTCTACATTAATGAAGTTATCAGGTAGTTATTTCTATGACCCTTTATCTTAAATTTAAACCTAAAACTTTTTTTGTTTTTTTTTTTAATCAGTGGATTTTTTTTTTATTGTTCACTTTTGTATTCTGTTGTCCAGTGTTTCCCATTTGGTAGATTGACAAGACTAAGAAGGTTCATATCAAATAATCTATAATGGCGCCATAATGAAATTACATACAAAATAGGTCGGTCTGTATTGTATTTGTTCTCTTTCACCATCTATTTTTTTTTCCTTTTGGTTTGTATAATTATGAAAAAGAACAGCGATAAAATGGAATGGGTTCGCAAATTAGAAAAGGTTGCGAACCAATTGTCCAGTAGCCACATCTGACCCGTTGCGCAAGGGATAACTGAAGAAGAGGAGCTAATAAACACGAAACAGTCAATCCAAGTTCCATTTTCTTTTCTTTCGTCTTAAACATACAGCAAAAAAAAAGAAAAAATTCTAAATCTATCCCGCTGTTTCTATTTGTTGTAACGAGAATTAGTTAGGATTTTTTTTTTTAGCAAAGAGACCAAGAGAAGAAAACTCAAAATGGCCACCACACTACTTCATAATTTACAATGTTTCGGTTTTCAAGCTCACGAAACCTCTTAGTTTAGTTTCAATTATCCCTCTTCTTTTTTTTCTAAAGGAAATATTCTTGGCATGATGTAAAGTTATACCGGTAAAACACACGCAGTTTTGAACACTCTACAAGAGATGCTGCTGCCCAAAGCCGTTCGACAAGGTCTTAACTTCCCTTCGAATTTTAGCGCTTCATTATCTTCAACGCTAATTACTTTCTGAAAATAACTGCTTTTCTTATCTCCATTATTAAGCTCTTCACAAAAACGCGCCAGGTCTATTGGTTTCCTCAAACAAACGAGCCTCTCCATGTTTCTTTGTCGGAACTTAAGTGTAAATCTATAGGTTAGGACAGCCAGTCTATTTTAAGTAAAGCCAGCAGAGTTACAACCGCCGATCCACTCAAATATTCTTTAATAAATTTTACTATTTAATCATTAACAAAGAGCTAAGTATTTTTGTTTTTTGTTTTATTAAATCTTATTCTATTCCCGCAAAAACATTTACATTAATCTTGTAATTAATAAATTTTATATCCACAACTTTCTTCTTCTTTTAACTTTCTATCTTCTTATAAGAGGCTATTGTCTCAGACTTCACTTGAATCTCGAGAAATCTCGTTAGTCACCAATGATCTGTCACACTAAACCTTTTATTCGCTATAGTTTTAATTATAAAATTTAACAAAGGACCTCGTTAAAAACTTTAATTTAAAGTCATAACTTTTATATATATATAACTTTCTGTTGAAATTAAAAATTAATTTCAACAAATTCGTTTTTCTATTTTCCTCCTATTTGGGCCAAAAACAGACATCGAAAATCGAAATGACGATAAGTTGCAAAAAATTGAAAATGATCAATGAATTACCGTATCTTTCAAAAAAAAAATCCCCAATTTTATTAATAACGAAAACTGAGATTTGTATACCGACAAACACTTGCAAGAGATCTATTTTCCTACCAAATAAAATAGATATATTACGATTTAAGTGCTATTGCTTATTTTTTTATCCACATGTGTTCCAGTGTTCTGAAGGCACCATGGTGGTCCAGGGTGAAGAGCAATTGAGAGATCCGGAGAGATTAGGTGCTGGTTGCTGAATTCGACGCATATTTAGCCGAATTTTCCTTTTCCCAGGCGACAGGGAAGGATTTCGAGACGACATTTACTTTCTCAAGTGTGTTATATAATTTCTACTTTTTATTTTATAGAAGTATCTCATATAAACAATAAAACTAATTTTCATTTTCCAAACATCAAAATATATATTTACAAATAAACATATAGTATTATATGCAAATACGAAGTAGCTCAGAAAACCAAACGCGTACTTGGTAACAAAGGCTGAGCAATGTTTGCTATTAAAAGATATGTTTGCTATCCTCGAGCTGGATAAATAAACAGGAGACAAATGTGGGTACACAGCAGGGATAATGGAAAGTTACGCGACGATCACGGAAATTGTATCATCATCAGATATCACTGTGGGAATTCCAAAATGTGTTGATTTGTAGGCAGGTAAAGTTTTTTCTCTGAGGGGTGTTAATTTTCGATAACCGTTTCGATATAATAAATCTATATTTGATATAATCAGCAGAAGCAAAAAACAAAAATATCCCAGGCTTTCTGCCTAAATTATCAAATGGACTTAACTTTTTTTTTTTTTTGCAGAAAGAAAGATTTTCAAACCACGCAAGGCAGAATACTTCTTATTTGCTTCGCAATTTATCTTGTGCTTTATTTACTCAAGATTTTGTTCTTTGGAGAAGCTACGAAATCTTTTAGTCCTAAGAACGTCATTTTTAGTTGTAATGCATCAGCAATTGAAAAACAATAACATTTCTATTTGGGGAAACGTTTGATTTCGTCTGTTACAACAGCCAATGTTAAGAATTAACTGCTGTAATTCTGCAACTAAGTAAGAAATTACGGAAAGAACTGTGAGTCTTTCTTTTTATTTAAGAAAAATAATACAAGTTTAATAAGTGTCTCCGCAATCGAGTATTATCAAACCCTGTTTACAAACAACTAGTTTAAATTATACATTTGCTCAACATTGATTAATTGATTAAAAGAAATTTAATACCATTAAAAATCTAATTTTAAAAAAGTCAAAACCACGCGCCTATAATAAGCAGTAGCACACCACGCCTCTTGATTCCTTCTTTCTTATCAATGACCGTAGTTGAACGAGTATTGCTTTGTGTTTCCCTCAGAATGATGTTACATCTGAAATAAAAGTCTACAGCAAAAAAACATCATTATTTTCTTGCATTAGAATTGTATTTTTCATCCCTTTTTAAATCTGACGACTACTTCGCAGTCCGTTCTCATTAACAACACTCCAAAATTTTACAAACCAAGTATTCTACAGAACGGAATTATTGGGTATTTTGTTTTGTTTTTTTAATTATAAGCATTACAAAGAAATCTTTATATTTTAAACTATCCCCTTTCTCTCACAGTCCTTCTATTTTATTCTATATTTTTTTAATTTTTGATAGGGGAAAAAAAAAAATAATCCCACCCAAAACATTTCATGTAAAATAAGTTGCCTAGACTCATATGCTCATAACGCTTTCACTGTTAAAAAGATATGAGATCTCATGTAGAGCCAAGCCCCTAACTCTACGTGGCCTAACTCTACAAACCCTAACTCTAAAAACCCTATATCTTGGTCAAAAAGTATGGCTTGGCCGTTTCCTGGCTGTCGCACAGACAATCCCATGGGGTTATGTGAAGGATATGTAGTATGCCAAAGGCACACTTTTTGACCAAGATAGTAGGGTTTTTAGAGTTAGGCATGTAGAGTGAGGGGCTTCGCTCTACATGAGATCTGATAACTTTTTAACAGTGAAAGCGTTATGAGCATCTTGTCAACGTATTTTACATGAAATGTTTTGGGTGAGATGAAATAGTTCCATGAAACGGCCAAGCCATACTTTTTGACCAAGATATAGGGTTTTTAGAGTTAGGGCTTGTAGAGTTATAATCAGCGCAGGGAATAATGATCCTCCCAGAATGCAACGCAGCATATAGATTCAGCATTCCTGGTTTTTCTTCCGTTGAAATGATAGATAAAATGGCGGTCGCGCATCCACAATCAACATTTCGACAGGGAAGACTTATCAACAGTCAAGCTAGGGAAATTATTTTCAACGTTGCTCGTCGATTTCTAGCAGATGTATCGCCCAACAACGATTTGAAAAGTAAAAAGGATGCGATGAAGGTCACTGCGTAATATACTGGAGTGAGTTTGTCAACGGTGAAGAGAATTTTACAGTTGCCATTACTACGAACGCCAGGGAGAAAAAGGCCTCGTTTGGCTCCAAAGAGTTCGCCTGCGATTTTGATTGTTACGTCATTCGTCAAATTGTTGCTGATATGCATATCAAGAAGGAATTGCCTACAGTTAGGACGTTTGTCGCCGAAGCTAGGAAACGCATTCAATTTACAGGTCAGTCAACAAGTATGCGTGTGATTCTGAGAAAATTAGGATTTCGTTTCAAAAAAGTCAATCACCGATCAGTTTTGCTTGAACGAAGTGACATCGTTGCTGCCCGCTGCCTTAACTTGCGTTCAATAAGGCGTATGCGAAACGAAAAACGTCACATCGTTTTCCTAGACGAGACATGGGTTAACGAAAGTCATTCTGTGAAAAATATGTGGCAAAGCAAGGAGATTAGAGTGGGGCGTCATGTACCTCTTGGCAAAGGAAAAAGAATGATTGTATTACATGCTGGCAGTGAAAACGGTTTTGTAAAGGATGGTTTACTATTATTTCGACGATGACGATGATGATTTCCAACCTTCGCCAGAATCTCCCTAAACTTGACTGTTGATAAAAAAAAAAAAAAAAGGCTTTTCAAAGCCACAAAAACGGTTCTTTTCAGAACCATTATCAAAAGCCCTTTTAAGGGCTACCAAATACTACGAAAGAGCACATTCAATTTTCTTGAAATTCAACTGTTCATTTGTTAATGTTGAACATTTCCCCTAATTTCAATGAATTATTTACAAATAAAATAAATTATTTCCCCCACCCCCAAACTAACAAACAGTAAAACACAAACATGTAACCACAGTAACACAACTGAGTTTCCGTACAAAAAAAAAATGTTTTTTGTTTTGTTTTAACAAAGTTAATAAAAATTAGACTAATAACAATAGCAAATGTAGTGGTTAAAACAGCAAATTTCAATAATCCCTGAAATATTTTCTATCATTGTAAAAACAAACATTTCAGTGAATCTCCATGATCAAATAATTTTTTCATTTCAGTTTATCGATTTTAAAGTATGCTTTTTGGGTTTTTTTTTAAGAAAATGAATTTTTTTGATGAGAACTTGACTCACAAATAATTTTCATTACAGAAATATTCAGAAATTCAATTAACGTGCGTTATTTTGTTCAATAAACTTGCACCAAAAAGTAATATGTATTAAATTAATATTTACTTGTATGTGTGTGTGTGTGTGTGTGGGGGGGGGGGGGGAATATTTTCTTTTATTAAAGCTATATTAACATTCTAATTTTAGTAGTATATTCTGCAGTGACCTTCAACGCATCCTTTTTACTATTCACAACGTTGTTGGGCGACCGCCATTTTATCTTCCATTTCAACGGAAGAAAAACCAGGAATGCTGAATCTATAAGCTGCGTTGCATTCTGGGAGGATCATTATTCCCTGCGCGGACTTTAGGGACTTGGCTCTACATGAGATCTCAAATCTTTTTAACACTGAAAGCGTTATGAGCATGTGAGTCTTGGCAACCCATTTTACATGAAATGTTTTGGGTGGGATTTCATTTCTTTTAGTAAGATGAGATCTGATAACTTTTTACCAGTGAAAACGTTATGAGCATGTGAGTCTTGGCAACTCATTTTACTTGCAATGTTTTGGGTGGATTTTAGATATTAATAAAATGCAAAGTATAACAGCTAGATAAATGAAACGTAGCGTATTTCATTAGTCTGCTAACTGCATCTTATCCTGAAAATTTGAGCGCTTTAGTATTATTTAGGCCAAAGCATTGAGAGTACGACGTATTTCAGATCTTAATAAAATCCAAAGTATAAAAGCTAGATAAATGAAACTTAGCTTATTTCATTAGTATGGTAACTGCATCTTATCCTGAAAATTTGAGCTCTCTAGTATTATCCAGGCCGAAGCTATGAGGGTCGATAATACATAACCAGACCCCCCCCCCCTTTATGAGGGGTTGCAGGGTGAAAGTTTCGGATTTCTTAAATTTTTTGTTGTTTGTGTGCTAATCCTAGCCTCCATACCAAATTTCAGCTTTCTAGGACTTCAGGAAGTACCCTAGAGGTTTTGATGATCATGAGTCAGTGAGTCAGTGACGGATTCGACGTATTTTAGGTATTAATAAAATCCAAAGTATAAAAGCTAAATAAATGAAACTTAGCGTATTTCATTAGTCTGCTAACTGCATCTTATCCTGAAAATTTGAGCTCTCTAGTATTATCCAGGCCGAAGCTATGAGGGTTCGAAAATACGACGAAACACTTCGAGAAAAGGTACGTGGTGCCCTTCCTGCGTTTGGCTCGTCTTGGCGGGGGCACTGCCGTGCCCCCAGATCCTGAATTGAGTTCCTTTACACAACGCGAAAGAAATATTTGACTTTTGGAGATATCTTGTGGAGCTTCTCTGAACTTTATAACTACATTTTTCATTTTCTTCCGACCTGTAGTATATACAATGGAAACACCCAATTACAGTCCGAACACTTTCATCCAAGTTTTAATTTCTTCTTGCTTTTTTTTTTAAATTACTGTCCGTCATTAACATTTTTTTTTTTCGCTTACCCCTGGGGTATGCGTGCCACAGTTTGTGAATCACAGCTCTGTATGAATATTCATTTGAAAATATCAATATTCACAAGATACTTCTCGGTATTCATTTCTATTAAGCCTTTCAACTACCTTGAATGTAGTTCCTACTCGGCCTAATTACAATTTAATTTGGCAAAATCATTCTACAAAAAAAAAAAAAATACTAACAAATCGAGGGGGGAGGGAGAGGAAGCAGTCAACTGGCTCTAAACAATTAACTTCGAAGGACGTCGTAGAGGAGAAAATAATACAAATGAAAATCTTGTTAATGTTATAAATTAACTGCTGAAACTAGCCAACTCAGTGTTATCTTAGTTACGTAAAAGTAAATGATATAGAAGACGTTTTAATAAACTTTGGTCTCAACAAAACAATGCGTATTACAAAAATCGCATCAAAAGTTTTAAAGGATTGTTTAACAAAAATTTAAAGTAAAATGGGGAAAGAAAATTCATTATTTAAAAATAAAAAATAAACTTAAAGAAATATTTTAAATACTGATTCAAAATAAAACTAACATAAAACATTAAAACGTGTTTTTTTAATATTAAACTGACACAGACTGGAGCTTATTAAATCATTTGTCAGAACTCGAAAACAAAAATTTGTCTTAACAAGAAAAGAACTGTAGAAATTCAATATCGAGAATTTCTAAGTTAAAAATTCATAAGCCTAAATTTTCTTCTGGTGGCAAATTTAATTTGCTTTTGATAGTCGTTATTGAATTAGCATGGAAGGTTGGCATTTTCTCATATTTCGATAACTATTTCGATAACGCAATTAAGTCATTATTGTGGCTTGCTGAAATAAGTCGTTCACGAACCAATGTAATTGTTCTCTCGTGGAACGTGGAAGTCATCTCTATGGGAGACAGCATTGTTAATGCGAGCCGTCCACAGTTCGCTTGCATCCTTCAACCAGTTCTGATGTGAAAAAAAATCGCTCCCGAGTTAGGGAGTTGAGTTTGCTGCAAATTCTCACCTACGATATAGGAACGAGAATGATTTTATTCTCAACAAGAATGAGAATACGCCCCGGAAGAATTCAGAGAATTCTAAAGTTCGCTCGATCAAAAGCGAAGGAGCTGTAATATTCCAATCCCCGGGAAATTCTGACGAATAGCAGAATACCGAGGCCGGATAAAAAAGAAGATGGTTTCGACGACAGGCATTCCTTAGACGAAATATATCGAAGCCAGACGAAATTGACAGGATACGATTCGAGTAATAGCCCAGACGAAATGCTAAAGAACTGACCGTTCCGTACGCAGAAGACAGAAGCCGACGAAAGTGATTGGAGCCGAAGACGGAAGAATCATTTCCCCGTAACAGACACAGCCACCGCCGGGAACTTCTAAGGTGATAAAAGAATAGGACTCATACAGATGACACAGCCTATTTAGAAGAATGCGAAACAGTGAATAACTACTGCTGATTAGGAAGAATAGATCCTCGTTGAATTTATCGTATATCGTGAGAGAAACAACGCCCGGAAAAATTACCCCTAATAGGAACAATTCGTCGGAGTAACGAGCCTAGACGATTTTCGTAACATCTCACCAGACCGACAATGGAAATACGGTAAAGATAAAGGGATCGAATTTCGCACAACTGTTCATCCAAGGAAATCGACTTTTACTGCAAGTAAAGTTTTATTAAAATATCTATCAGCTTGATAGGAACCTTAAAAACAAGTTAGGCGAAGATAAATCGATTCATACGAAAGTTCAGGATCTTAGAAATTTATACAATTCGAGTTAGGATAAAAAAAGAAATCAGCGACGAGAAGTTATTCATGAATATCTCTGGCATTAACGTGTAGATAAAATTAAGATTCTACTTTAAAAGCTACTAGATCACCTTAGGAGAAGATAATAGGAAATTTAGCTAACAGCGTTTGTGATAAACGCAGTGTAGAGAAGCCTCCATAAAGAGGAGGTTAGAGATAGCTAATGTAAAAGCAGCGTAAAGCGATTCAGTTATTTTTCTGGAATAAAAAGAAGATATAGAAAAGAGATCTTAGGATAGATTCAGGGAAAAAGGAACTGTTTAAAGATTTTGGTGAAGGGATATCAGACCTAGCTTAGAAATTGAAGCTTAACGATATAAGTTTGCCCACAGAAGCAAGCCGTTCCATGTGAAGCAAGGAAACCTTCCCAGAAGATTGTAAATATAGAATTGATTAATTCCGAGCTTATAAAGCCATTTGTACATAAGTTAATACATCATTAAATGTGTTTATTGATTTCTTTGTTTTGGTATCAATTTAGATAAGTATTTTAGAGCACTAATTTTTACTCTGCTATAATAATTCTTTACAATTAGTGGTTATGGATTAGCCCTATCGCCCGCTTCCACTGCGCTAATAAGTAAATTAGTTGTAAATTTCCCTATCTTACGAGCCGATTACGCCACGAAGGCGAGTTAAATAGAAGGAAGTGGAATACAAGATAAGAATCAACATGAGTAACAATAATATGTTGATGTTTAGTGGGGAGAATTATCTCAAGTGGAAGTCCTCCATAAAGACAACCCTTCAAAAGGAAGGATTATAGAGTTTAGCAAATAGTGCTGTAGTTGATACCAATGAAATCGAAGACGTCGAAAAACGACGTAAGGTCCTTATGAAAGTAGAAAGGGCAGTCGGAACTATAATTAGTTCCATTGATGATAGATTCCGTTATATGATATCTGAGACTAATGACCCTCAGAAATTGTTGCTAGAATTGGAAGAAAAATTTAATACAATAGATCATCTTAGAATATTTGATCTTAAGAGGGAGTTATATCTGAATAGTAAGATGTCAGACGAAGATGATATTCCGAAAAAGGTAATTCAGATTAAAATGATTGTAAGCGAAATAGAAATGAGAGGAAAGGTCGATGACGATGAACTTTCCTGGATCCTTCTGTCAGGTCTTCCAAAGAGTTACAGACCCGTCGCTCAAAGCCTGGTAACGATGCAGAAGCAAGCTGGGTTCAACGCCGAACTCATCATTAGCAACATATTAGGTGAATACAGACGAAATCAAAGTTCAGAGAAGCAAGAAAGTACCCTTGCGAGACAATGCCATAATACAGTTTCAAAGGAAAACTTAAAAGATAGCAAGAATAAGGAGACCAAAGTACAAGTGAAGAATAGGCAACGTCTAAATTTGTTTCCAATGTGGACAGTTAGGACACATAGCCAGATTTTGTAAGAAAAAAACAAATCCAAGATCGAAAAGAAATCCGAATGATAAAACAACCGATGATGGGAAGTCATTCTGTAACATAATCAGTTTATTTGAACATCAGAATCCTCATCATAGGGATAAAGAGTCATGGTACATTGATAGCGGAAGCAGTCACCATATTTGCACGCGGAGAGAATTATTCGAACATTATGAAAAGCTTGAGAAACCATTAAGCATTTTCTGTTCAAATTATTTCAGCTGGTGAGTTAGCTAAAGCAGGCTTTCATCAAACCATTCAAAAAGACGAATTCTTAGTCTACGACGAAAAGGACAAACTGTGCCTGGTAGGAAGAAAGAAGAATAATCTTTATGCGGTGACAAGATTCGAAGACAGCAAGAAGTCCAATGCTTTCTTCAATGAAACGGAACATAGTCCAATTCAGTTATGGCATGATCGACTAGGACATGCATCTGTAAAGAAAATGAAAGTCATACAACAGAAGAATCTGCTCAGAGGAATGAAAAAGACCAAGATAACACCTACATCCGAATTTATTTGCGAAAGCTGTAAATATGGCATCGGAAATTACAAACATATGGCATCGGAAAATAGATAAGATCAGAACCGTTAGACTATTGGAACTAATCCACGCAGATGTATGCGGACCGATTCGAATCAACAACCCTGATAATCTATCATACATCTTGACGATTGTTTATGATTATTCAAGACGAGGGTTCGTTTATCTAATGAAATCCAAAGATGAAGTTAGCAAGAAGATCATTAACTTCTCAAGGTTTACAGAAAGATCAACAGGACTGAAGATAAAGGGAATTCTAAGCGATCAAAGAAAAGAATTTGTTAACTCCGATATTCGAAAGTTTGCCAGTGATGAAGGGATACAGTTACATTATTCATCCGCCCATCAACCCCAGCAGAATGGAGTAGCAGAGCAGTACAACCGGACCATCATGGAGTGCGCTAGAACTTTAATGATTGATGCAAGATTGCCATTACGATTCTGGGCCTACAGTGTGTTTTGTGCCAACTACACTTTGAACCGTACACCACATAGAGGAGTGAAAAATGAAATACCTGCTCCATTGAGCAGGTGGTTTCGAAATGGATATTCACCGTCGGTAAAACACCTTAAAAGATTTGGTAGTGTGGCTTATGTGAAGATCCCCAAATGCCAACTACGAAACAAATTTGCAGATAGAGCTGATAAAGGTATTTTCCTAGGATACTCCGCAGTAACAAGGAGTTATTACATTTATGTTATTCGGTCACATAAAATCATCGAGACCAGAAACATTTATGTGAATGAAAACCGGAGAGGCAGCGAACTACTGAAGACGAAAGTTAGAAAAGACAACTATTATGATTGCTTAATAAAGACAGGCCAGCAAAAAGAGTTGGACGATTCACTTTCATCAGAAGAAGATACACCAGGAAGAGCTGAGACTGAAACGAATGAACATCCAGCAGACGAAGAAAGAAAGACAAATGATTCTGAACCAGAAGAAATGATGGAAGAAGAATCAGAAGAAGAAGTCTTAAGTTTAAGAAGTAGGAATATACCACGCTTACGCCAGACCCAAGCAAATACGATAAGAGCTGACGAAACACCGAAGAACTATTCCGAAGCAATGAAGTGCGATGATCGTTATCTGTGGATGAAAGCTATCAATGAAGAACTGTCCAGCATTAAAAGCCATGAAACGAGGGTGGAAACGAGGGTACCGGAATTTGTAACACCCTTATAATCTAAATGGATATTTAGAAAGAAATTGAATTCAGATGGAAACATAACAAAATATAAAGCCAGACTTGTTGTAAATGGGTTTCTCCAAAAACCAGTAATCAACTACGAAAGGACGTATGCTCCAACACCGAGCATGGGTATCATCAGATTAATTTTGAGCCTCGGAGTTGAATACAATATGGAAATACACCAATGCGACGTGAAAAGCGCATATCTAAACGGAATTCTGGATAACGACATTTACCTTGAAATACCTGAAGGTGTCAAAACAAGAAATCCAGATTCTAATGGTGTAAAATTGGTCAAGTCACTTTACGGTCTCAAGCAAGCTGGACGAAACTGGTTTATAATTATGAGAGACAAGTTATGTAAACATGGATATAAGAATCTAATGTCTGAACCATGTCTATTTGATAAGAAAATAGGGGGAGACATCTACATACTTCTGATTTATGTAGATGACATCTTAGTCGTTGGAAAGGAAGCGATGGAAGTGAAGAAAATTAAAGATGAACTCAATAAGTTGTTCGGGATAAAAGACTTTGGGATTATAAGCGAATACCTAGGGATGAAGATTTTAGAAGACGGACAATTAACAATATCCCAGGAGGGTTTCGTACGAGAGATGCTGACCAAATTCAACATGGAATCAAGCAAAGGAGTAGGGACTCCTTATGTTGAAGGAAAAGAAGCGACCAGCATCAAGGGAACAACTGAGAAGTATCTTGATGAACGAAGTCATCTTAATTAGTCATCTTAATTATCGCAGTTTAATAGGAAGTTTAAGCTTCATAGCAAATGGAAGCAGACCAGATATTGCGTAGTCTGTTAACCGCTGTGCCGAAAAGTGCAACAAGCCAACGACTACGGATTTAGAAAAAGCAAATAGGATACTAAGGTATCTGAATGGATCCAAGTCGCTGCGTCTCGTCTTCACGCAAGGAAGAAGAATATTACGAGGATATAGTGATGCCAGCCTCGGAAACAGAAAGGAAATCGACAACAGGATATGCATGTTATCTTGGAGATTGCTTAATATCTTGGTTAAGCAAGAAGCAATCCTCAGTGTCCCACTCGGCGCAGGAATCAGAGCTAATTGCTAATTACGAACTATGCAAAAACGGGATGAGTTGCAAAAACGTTTTAAAGGAACTTGGATTCAGCGAAATTTCAAAAGAATGTGTCACTATCGTTTGCGATAATCAAGCTACTATTCGGTAAGCAAAAGATAGCTTCAATCAGACAAAGAGCAGACACATTAAGTTAAAGTTTCACGCTGTGAAAGAATACATCGAAAAAAAGGACATTGATGTATTATATGTGAGTTCAACTGAGAATAAAGCCGACGGCTTCACAAAAGGATTAACTCTTCCCCGGCATAAGAATTTGTAAAGTATGTATGTTTACATCTGGAGGAGAGAAAATAATTTGAAAAGAAAACAAGCAAATATAATTTGAGGGGGAGATTGTAGAAATTCAATATCGAGAATTTCTAAGTTAAAAATTCATAAGCCTAATGTAAAAGCAGCGTAAAGCGATTCAGTTATTTTTCTGGAATAAAAAAAAGATCTAGAAAAGGGATCCTAGGATAGATTCAGGGAAAAAGGAACTGTTTAAAGATTTTGGTGAAGGGACCTCATACCTAGCTTAGAAATTGAAGCTTAACGATAGAAGTTTGCCCACAGAAGCAAGCCGTTCCATGTGAAGCAAGGAAACCTTCCCAGAAGATTGTAAATGTAGAATTGATTAATTCCGAGCTTATAAAGCCATTTGTACATAAGTTAATACATCATTAAATGTATTTATTGATTTTTTTGTTTTGGTATCAATTTAGATAAGTATTTTAGAGCACTAATTTTTACTCTGCTAGCATATATATATATATATATATATATATATATATATATATATATATGTATATATATAATTCTTTACACGAACAAAAAAAAATTAAGGAAAGGAAAAGATTTCTTGTGAACTACTTTTAAGACATTTTCGCTTTCAGATTTTGTACAACTGTCCCTGCTGTAAGAGGGACAAGTAACGGTAAGAGAAATGTCCAATCCATTATTGCTATTGAAAGCTTGAAGATCAGTTTAAAGATAAAGATTACATTTATGCATTCATTAAATGGTAAAATTAAGAGATCGATAATGAAAACTGGAAAAATAAACATACAAATCTTGCTTATGGGCTGAAGACATGGACATTCAACAAAAAATTAAAAAAATTAAAAAATAAAAAAAAATCTGAGGTTAAGATTTACACAATAAATTGGAGGAAACTGACTACTTATTACTTACTGTAGGAACCAGAGCACAAATCAGTGTGGTTTACTGAAAACAAAAGACGGACATGTAGCAAAGGATATAGATTTCACAAACACATCAAAGAAAATATAAAACTGCATTTAATTACGTTCACTTATCTTTCTTGAATTCAACTGAATATGAATACATATTGGCAAGAGGGAGGGGGGGGGGGAAATCCAATGGAAAGAGATTTCTCACTAAAATGTCAGAAAACGTCTGAATATGTTTTGAATAATTCATAATAAAAAAAAAATCTCTTTCCTTAGATCATCTGCTACAGCTGAGTAAAAGATAAGACAATTTTCGTTGCCAACCACTCTGCTCTCCTAATTGCAGGGATATTAAGGCTAAGAACCCACTTGCATATCCACGAAGTCGTAAAGTAATATCTTGCCCTCTCCCCTTCTTCCCCTTTTATTGCTGCCCTCAAGGAATGTAATAATTGTTCCTATTGTGATGACCCCTCGTAGCAGTAGAAAAAATATATATTTCACGATATATGTACGCGTTGGTGACAGACCTCGGGCGAATTGAGGGTCATCTAATGAACTCTTCTCTGCGGAGGGGAGACTTGGTTTACGACTTCGTGGATAAATATATGCAAGTGCGTTCTTAGCCTAAGACGTCGATTTCTTCTTCCTTTCAGCTTCGAGTGCGGTTACTGCTGTCCCACCTTCACCACCCTCACCCGAAGGGAAACAGATTTATAACAATGAAAGATTAACGGTTTTGATTGTCTTGTGTAAAGTAAATCTTTAAGTCACTCATTCGAAAGTACATGTATCACCCACACAAACATCCTTTCCCTACCCACAACCACAACAATTGATTTGCAATTTGAATAATATCATTTCCAAAGCGGCAGGTGTAAATCCTTAAAAAAAAATAAAATGACTTTCAGATTTCAATTTTTGCTTTAGTCTCTCATTTACCCTCACCCAAAAATAACAATATTTAATAATTACATATAAAAGTAAAAATATCCTTTAATGCGACAAATCCAACAAATACGATTTTTTTTTAAAAGTAATTATAATTAAATAAAATATTTTTTTCACTGAATTGTAAAGAAGCTTAGTTCTTTTTTTTTCTGTATTTTTACTATTATTGGCTACAACAGGAATAACTTCACTTTATATCATGTGTATCACTACGGAAATGATTTAGAAATTTAACTGTATTTTTTAAAATAAAATTCGATCTAGTTAGTACAAGATATTAGGACAGTTTTTTTTTTTTGGCTCTTACTTAAAAAGTAGTTAATTAATCATACAATTCAAAGATACATTTAGTGTTCTGTTTACTTTATTATAATTTTCTTTTATTCCAACCTGAAGCCTTCAGTATCTAAATAAAAGACAGACGCTTTCAGATCAAAACTCAACTTGTTTATTTCTCTCTTTCTTTCTTTCTTGACTGACCTTTACTGTTGAGGTTAAAAATATAATACAAAATGCTATAAATTACCACTGTGTAACTCAAAGGTCACAAAAACTCGAAGGATAAATCCTCTTTTGACACGCCTTGTGTAATAAGCCGCAGTGTAACAGCTAGTCAAGACCTAACAACGACTCGATTGACATTACGGCTACCCAAGAGAGAAATTAAACTAGAGGAGCAAAAAGAAAGTAATAATATAATATACAACAACCATAAAAGTTTGTTCATCACGACAAAAAAAAAACTTACTGCGGCAATCGCGCCTCAAACTTTTTAATATCATTTCATGTGCAACTTAGGCTAATTACATTTCGTTCCACAATGGCGCTGGAGGAAATCAAATCAATTGGAGCCACTAACTCAAAATGAACCATTCTCGCAGCAAGGATTACAAAATGCACTGGGTGGATATGTTCCAATGGAACGCTGATTTTTTTTTTTTTTTTTTTTTTTTATATATACTTCGGAAAGCTCATACAAAGCAAACAGACTCGTAGTTTGATGAAGCTAAGTGCGCTGTTATATTTATAACGGCTGCCACATCAACATTAGTAAATCTCTCTTAAGTTTGTCGATCGTCCTTGATATTTCAAGTACTCGCGTCATAATCGCGAATTACAAGGCTCCCAGAAGCGCAGTTCCAATTAATTGGGATTAAGCAGACGATTGTTTGCCAGATAAGGCCTCAAACGCACTGACACATTTTGTGTCCCCCTTTTATTACCTCTTCCCTCTTTTAATCCCCCCTGAGGTTTGATCCCTTCCCTTTGAAAATGGATTACACTGTTTACAGCTAGGGCGATCGCACTGAACCTTTTTGCCGAAAAGACACAGCGGAGAACGGTCACTGCTCCAAAAAGAGGGGACACAGACGGCCCTCCGGCAAAAATAGTCAATTAACCTGAATTCACAAAAGGCGAAACCAAGTAAAAATGAGATAGTTCATGTAGTTTACTCTGATAGCTAAATATATTTATTTTTAATTTAGGTTTTGTTTGTGATTTTATTGAAGTTGGAGGAATATTTATTAGATTAATAATCTCCCAGCAAATTAAAGATTACGATTTGAAGTCGATAGTTATTTATTATTTTTATTTTTTTTACGTAACGTAAATTCCTTTTCACATTAATACTGTATAAAGTTAAAATATCATTTGTTCCTTTTTTTTTTTTTTCATCGTGAATCATAGGACGCATTGTAAATACAGTATTTATAGTTAATCAATATAAATAAATTTGTATTGTTAATTGTTGTTACTTCTGTATTACTGTATATTTAATATTTTATATAATTTATATTGAATTTATTGCAGATGTACGTAATTTGCGAATTTTCGTTAAAATTTAATTTAGAACTAAAATCAATCAAATAAAGAGCACAGGTAAATCGATAAACAGCAAATTGAGATAGTTCATATAACTTACTTTGATAGTTAAATATATTTATTTTTAACCCCGACTTACTTTTTTTTATTGCAGGAATATTTATTAGAGAATAAACAGTAAACACGCACAAATTAATAATAAATGTTGTATTGAAACATATAAAAAAATTATAAAAAATGGTAAATGATTAATTTGGACTACTGCACGTAGTCCTTATTAAATGTGTCTGAAACATAAAAAACTACAGTGGAGCACCGTTTATACGTTTCTCGTTTATACGTTTTTATCATTTATACGTTTTTTTTTAATGGTCCCGGCAAAATCCAATGCATATTAACGTTAAATAATTTCATTTATACGTTTTCCTGAAATCGCAAATTTCATTTATACGTTTTTTTCAAGAACTCAAGAAGAGAGAAAATGCGCATTTCAACCTCAGATTCCCACCTGCCGATTGTCCAGTCTTAGAAAAGGCACGTAGTCTTAGAAAATTGCACTGAAAAACCTCTGCCAAGTTTTCAACAAGCTTTGGCGGGTTTTAACATCATGCAAGAATACCTCATTAGCAGTGATTTAAATGATAAAGTTAAGATGGCACTTTTAACTGTGCACAATGAACTTTTTTCTGTGCATTCAAAAAAAGCCCTACAACCTAAAATAACAAAAAAATTTTGTAAATGCTGAATGAATATGAATAGTAGTACTAGTTATACATTAAATCCGGAATAAAAAGTTTTATATTACATACCTCTTGTATTTCATTTTCATATAATATTTTAATTTACCTCTGACTTTTTATTGTTGGTTATTACGAAATTGTTCGAACTTTTGTAAATTTCGTTTATACGTTTTTTCATTTATACGTTTTTTTTTCTTAGTCCCTTGAAAAACGTATAAACGGTGCTCCACTGTATTTAAATCGTGGGCATTTTGCTAGTTCCGTGAATTTTATTCCCATCAATACATATAACTAGAATTGTTCCCGCTGTGTACACCTGTGTTGACTGAACAACACAGGCGTGGGTGCGGGGGTCCTAGAGATTAGCTGGTTATCACAAACCAAGTGGTCGGTATTTTTTATGTTGATAGTTACTAAAAGTAGGCGGGTACTTAAAGAGTAAAAGGAAAAAAATTGAGCAAGAAAATGGTGAGAAATTAAAAAGAAAAGATAAAAAATAAAAATATAAAAACCGACATATTCTTAGTGAAAAACCGTCAGGAATTTAAGATACAAGCAAAGCAAATTTGATTTTATATTTATATCTGCCCATTATATATTCTCTTTTTACTTCTATGTTTCAGCAATTAAGTAGACTTTACTTCCCCGAGAGATTTGGTCGAAGCTCTCATGGACACCTGTAAATATTTGGTTAAGTCAAAACAGCCATTGATTTAATTGTAAATTCTAAGTACGATATAAATGTATATATCTTGCCGGTCGCCATTATTAATTCTTCCATAAATAAGAAGAATATTTTAAGAGTTAAATAAAGAGTAAAAACACGGAAGTAAGCTAAATAATTTGTTTAGGAAGAAAACAAATGTACATAAGTGTTAAAGCGCAACATAATACAATCTTCGTTGTGAACCTGGAATTTCTGGGACCTTTTGTAGGATTTTGAAAATACTCAATTGAAGGTTTTTGCATTAGATGGAATTCAACAGCGCTAATTAATAAATCCAGAATTAACCGACGACGATTTTCTTAAACAACATGATAGTTTCTTGATTACCTAGATCACATGAACAAACCGCACTACCGTAAGATTAAATTTAATTTAGAACTGAAATCAATCAAATAAAGAGCACAGATAAATCGATAAACTGTGAATTGAGATAGTTCATATAATTTACTTTGATAGTTAAATATATTTATTTTTAATCTGGCTTAATTTTTTTGGAGTGATTTTACTGAAGTTATTGCAGGAATATTTATTAGAGAATAAACAGTAAACACGCACAAATTAATAATAAATGCAAAACAGAAATTTAAATTAAGAGAAATAACGTATTTTCTTTTTCTTTTTCCTTTTTAAAAACATTTTTATAACTTACTAGAGATATCAATGGGAAATACATTTCCGAAAAAAGAATTTTGTCTTTGATCTGTCAACTTTGTATCTTTCAGGTGGTCTTGACGGGGGGTGGGCGATTCAGCACGGATTAAAAAAACAAAAAGGATTTTCGGAAAACAAGTTGTCGGCTGTGAACTAGGGAACAAAATACGATAGCAGCAGAAAAAATTAAAATTATCTATTAAATATCTTTTTAATAAAGGTTTAAATTTACAAATTAAAAATTTTACAGAAATTTTATAGAAATTATGAATTTATAAATTTAGAAATTTTAAATATAGTTATTTAAAATTTGTTTGACCGTGAGATGTTTACAAGAGCACTGTTTCTATTTCGCAGAAGGGGACACTTTCCGCCAGTGCGGAAAGTACCCTGCACGCGACACTAATAGGTGATTATTACGCTGCCGTAGGGGAACAGAGGGGAACAGTCGAACAATAGGTGCAGTAAAAGGGGACACATTTCTGTCGCCAGTGCGTTTGACCTCTCAAAGTTTACTTCAGACGAATCTGAATGAAGCTTCCCAATTTCATTTAAGCTTTGTTTAGAAGGATGAAAAACTTGTCAGTTAAAAGTTAACTTTTGCACAATTTTTACATAAAATGTTTCAACATGCCTTTTTTTTTTTTATTCGTATCTGGCTTCAAAATTACTTTCGTCTGTTTGTAAGACTGGCGCCTTATATAATTCTTTGCATTTACCAAACCTGGCCTATCATTTATGCCTGGATTGCAACGTCGTATTTGAAATTGCTAGCAAACTGTTTCCAATCGTCGATGATCACAAAGAGATGTCCCACGATATATGGGCGTTTGCCCCCACCCCCTTCCAGCCATGGGGTGATTACAAAATTTACAGCAATTAATACCCTTATCAATAAATATTTATAGCCGAAAAAACGAACCGATTCGACCACATACTCTATGAGTTTTTTTTAACATGGGATCCTATGGGAAAAACTGGTTTTTCCCCTCCCCTCCTAAGTAGTCAAAAGAAGTGCCAGAATTTGATTACTCGAATTTATAGTCCTACCTAAGAGCTATCGAATGACACCTGTCTTATGTGGAGAAAAGTGCGGGAAAATAAAGATTTTAGTAAAAAACGAAGAAGGGGCAAACCGGAAATGGCCTTTTTTTGGCTTCTAGGCTTGCTCTAACTCAATTCTAGCCGTGCGGGGATTACAAAAGTGTAGCAATTAATACCCTTATCAACAGCTACTTATAGCCGAAAAAACGAACCCATTCGACCACGCACTTTAGGAGATATTTTAACATGGGGTGCTACGGAAAAAACTGGTTTTTCCCCTCCCCTATTAAGGAGGCAAAAGGGAACCAGAATTTGATTACTCAAATTTATAGCCCTACCTAAGAGCTATCGGTGGGCCCGGTAGCCGAGTGGGTAAGGGCGCTTGGCTGCGGGTTGGAGGTGGCGGGATCGATTCCCGGCCTCGGCGGAGGATGGGAATTTTTCCACGCTTCTTTCTCCTCCAAACGGGCCCTAGGGTCTACCCAGCCCTCTATAGAATGGGTACCGGGTTTCTTTCCCGGGAGTTAAAGGCGGGCGAGCGACGGGTCGACCCCCCGTCCTCAACTTTGTCCCGTAGGTTTCTGAACACTGGAGCCTTCCCTCCAGCTGCATTGCGCGGTCCTCTGGGCCTGATCGCAACCTTAACTTTAACTTAACCTAAGAGCTATCAAATGACACCTATCTTAAGACCTCAAACGCACTGGCGTCAGAAATGTGTCCCCTTTTACTGCACCTATTGTTCGACTGTTCCCCTCTGTTCCCCTACGGCAGCGTAATAATCACCTATTAGTGTCGCGTGCAGGGTACTTTCCGCACTGGCGGAAAGTGTCCTTCTGCGAAATAGAAACAGTGCTCTTGTAAACATCTCACGGTCAAACAAATTTTAAATAACTATATTTAAAATTTCTAAATTTCAAAATTCATAATTTCTATAAAATTTCTGTAAAATTTTTAATTTGTAAATTTAAACCTTTATTAAATAGATATTTAATAGATAATTTTAATTTTTTCTGCTGCTATCGTATTTTGTTCCCTAGTTCACAGCCGACAACTTGTTTTCCGAAAATCCTTTTTGTTTTTTTAATCCGTGCTGAATCGCCCACCCCCCGTCAAGACCACCTGAAAGATACAAAGTTGACAGATCAAAGACAAGTTTCTTTTTTCGGAAATGTATTTCCCATTGATATCTCTAGTAAGTTATAAAAATGTTTTTAAAAAGGAAAAAGAAAAAGAAAATACGTTATTTCTCTTAATTTAAATTTCTGTTTTGCATTTTATCTATGCAAAAACCAATTTCTGTAAAAATTAGTTATATTTTTATAATACCCCCACTAAATGGAATGCTGCCAAGTTGTACACAGCGGGAACAATTCTAGTAATATGTATTGATGGGAATAAAATTCACGGAACTAGCAAAATG
>JAFIDM010047137.1:0-24038 GCA_023159025.1 Thereuonema tuberculata
AACAGTAGCACACACACACGGCAAACCACAATCAAAGATTTTTTTTTCAGTAGGAAATAAGCTCATATTTGCACTACATCTATTGCAGAATCAAGTATGACACTTGTAAAATGGTGTCCGAA
Organism: Thereuonema tuberculata; assembly: GCA_023159025.1. Taxonomy (NCBI): domain Eukaryota; kingdom Metazoa; phylum Arthropoda; class Chilopoda; order Scutigeromorpha; family Scutigeridae; genus Thereuonema; species Thereuonema tuberculata. The sequence continues at coordinate 123 of JAFIDM010047137.1, forward strand.
TCTTTCCCCATCACATAAATCATTTCCCGTCTATAGCGCTATCCCGCTTATTACGCTTGTATGTCATGGTCCCTTGACGAGCGTAATAACGGGGTTTTACTGTATATATATTATTTATGGCAAAATTCAAAGAATCCGTTACAATTCCTTTAAGGATTTTTTTATTCTATCAAACAAATTCTGGAAATTAATAAATTCCATTTTTTCCACTTTCTTTTTTTCTTTTCTCTTTTTTTATTTCTCTATTTTTTTACATTTAAATAATTAGATATACATTTAAATAATAATAGCTTTTTATATATTAACTATAATAATACTAGATGTACACACAAATAAATATAATAATAATAACAATCTACTTATCGAATTATGTATATAAAAAATATTTACTTTTGAAATGATTGAGATGCATTTAGGCTTCATTACCAAACTTACAGTTTGTAATTTTGAGGGAAGAGAGAGATTCTCTAAATTATTGAGTCTCTGTTCCCCAAACAAAATTCGAAATGTGAAATTCTTTCAAATCAGCTCTTATGGGCTAAACGCACTTCTCCGTCTTCCGTTATGTTTCCGTAACGTGATTGCATTAGTGACTTAGTTACGTATTCAGGGTCACCAGAATTGAGGCTCATAAGACGTAACGAAGATCTTGAAATCGACGAACCTATTTTATATAAATAATAACGGTTATGTTCATCGATTTCAAGATCTCCGTTACGTCTTAAGAGACTCAATTCTGGTGATCCTCAATACGTAACTACGTCACTAAAGCAATTACGTTACGGAAACGTAACGGAAGACGGAGAAGTGCGTTTAGCCCTTTACAGTCCTTTCTCATTAACCGCATAAGTAATGTTATTTCTCCACTGGATTCACGTGGAAAAAATTTCAAATAAAAGAACAAATAAATACTTGTAATTCTGGTCCATAAATAATCATATCAAGTTTCTGGCAGATACTAGAACTGCTTCAAAAGTTATTACGAAATGATACAGATTTATTGGTTTTATTAACCTTACTTTTCAGAAATAGATAAATAAAAATACATATATAAAAAATCATTATAGCTTCGCACGGTATTTTACACTAAAAACTCCTTTATCCGAATTTGATGAGACTGCGCCCGTTTCGGATAAGCCGAAATATATTACATTAAACTTATACTGTACATGTTATTAATTTTAATTACATTATAATATTTATGTACAGTAATTAGAGTTACAGTTATATAATCGCTTGTGTTCGCGATTAAATATTAATTAGTTACGGAAAATTGTTTTTGTGTATTTTTAAAATATTCTAAAAGTCGTTTCGAATAAACTAGATATTCGGATAAACCGATTTTGATAAACATGTTTTTTTAGTGTAAAAGGTTTGTGTATCTGCTTTAAGTTATTGAGTTAGTGAAACTGAAGTGTCCATGATCTAGGATTCCAATTGCATATTATGTCCGAAGGCGTAAATTAAAACGCTATTGTTTTTCGCATTCATTAATATTAATATCTCTTAATAGATGGCGCATTCGTTAATGTGATATCACGTTCATTTCAATTGCACTTTTTTTAATCAAAGATCTGATGTCTCTAGTTAACTAAGCTGAGGGCAAAGTCGATTGACAATTCGATTTTCTTCTAAATTCGATAATTTATTTTTAATATATTTCAAAATGAAACGAAGTTTCCTGAATTTTAGCATTCTTTAGGCAAAAAACCATGTCATAAACCTACCGCCATTCATTTTTGGGATTATTTTAACAGACATCTTTCAGCATTTTCTTTACTGTGACTTATTCTTTGCTGCAGAAACATGAGATTAAGTCAAATTGTTAAATCAAAAAGTTGAGAATGGTGATATCCAAGCTAAGGAAATAATTTCATGATGCATTGTTAGAAGCCTCTCGAAGGACGTGTTGCTCTGCAAGACCTCAAGATGACCGTTTTCTGCAAACATTCACTAACGTCGTGCAGTTATGACTGTTCCTCAGCTGTTTCCGACTAAATCAGCTAGTAAAAGCGAAGTGTGATAACAGAAGGCTTCATAAAATAGACTTTTATGCAGGAAAGTGGCAATCTATTTCAAAAGAAAAGAAAATGAGAAAAGAAAATCAATTGGTATGGGCAGGATCACTATCACTTGAGATCCCTAGATATTAAAGAGCTTCCCACAAAATACTTCTCGCGTAGTACATAACGTTGTAGAGATGAGCTACTTTCAAAAATAAGTTCTTCCATTCGCGGCTGCAGGAACCAGGATTCACAATGATGGATGGTAATGATGCATTGGCAAGCAGGGACTTGGAGGCGGAAATAGACTCCGGGTGACTCCGAAGTGGAAAAAAGGGATGGCCCAACATTAGCAAGTTCTGCCGAAAAAAAGACCAAAGACGTTTCTAATGACTGCTGTTTGTGAAAGGAACCGAGGTTATCAGGTACTGCCATAAGGAGAACCCAGGGATAATGAAGCTAGATACTGCCGCAAGTAAGAGGACCCAAGGGTAACGAAACCAGGGACTGCCGATTGTCTAGAGGACCGGCAATTCCAGAAACTGTTAATTTCAAGGCTTCCACGAGATCCATTGGTAATGGAAATTATGGCATGGACTCTAATCCATATATTCTCTTTCAGATTCTGAGATTAGCAGGGAACTTTTGACTTGGCACTGTAGCGAACTTTTTTAATCATGTTAACGTGTGCGATGATAACTAGCGAATAATCAAATAACAACACACTTCAAATATTAAAAAGTTAAAATATGCGCTTACGCTAATCATCTTCGGACGGAATAGAAGGAGAAAATAATAAGTCAGCCTATATAAGGCATCGTCTAACCCAATCATCAAGGCAACGTTAGGTGAATTTGAAAACGTTAATCTGATGATTGGGTTAGACGATGCCATACATAGGCTGATTTCTTACTTTCTCCTTATATTCCGTCCGAAGAAGATTACCGCAAGCTAATTGAAACATGTTACGGCGTATCTTTTAACTTTTTAATCTTCGAAGTGTGTTGTTATTTGATTATTCGCTATTTCTTTAAATCAAATTTACGTTTATTTCGTTTGGGTGCAGAAAGACAAGGGCAGGGAAATTACAGTCATTTTAATTTTTGTATTTTTTTTTACTTCTTAAAATTTCATTTTCTTATTTAATTAGTGTTCGTTCTATTGTTTTCTTTTTAATACCTGTTCTCAAATCTAATCATTTCTTTTAAGTATATATCCTCTGTAGTAATCAAGTTTAACGTGCTGAAAACAATTCAATGAAACCAAAAACAAGATAAAAGCAGCACATGTATAAATTAAACTGCCTTTCTGAATCAATTTGTCAGAAGGAATTGGGAATGGTCGTTTCGTCCTTATTGGGACTCATCAGCCCAATCCGCCTTTCCGTCTTTCTGAGTCTTTGTATCGGGGAAGGCGGATTGGGCTGATTAATCCAAATAAGGACGAAACGGCCGTTCCCAATTCCTTCCGATAAATTGATTCAGAAAGGCAATTTAATTGAGACATGTGCTGCTTTTATCTAGTTTTTGGTTTTCATTATATTTTTTTCTGACATTAAAAATTTTGCATCGTTGTCAAATAGTCTTTTTTCTTATACACCCTTTTTTTCCATTGGAGGAAAAGGTTCACATTAATGTTCAGCCTTATGAAATTTAATTAATTAAAAACTGGTTTGTTTTTTTTTTTGCTTTGTTTATCTGTAACTTTAGTGTAGTTAAAAGACTGGTAAGAGAAACAAAATTTGTAGAATATATCCACATCTTTACTTAAACCTGATACTTTTTATAAAAACTTTTCTATTTTCTTAGGCAATTAATGTTACTTTTAAGAAACCCAAAAGTTGACTCTCTAACACTACTAATAAACAGTGAGATTAAACATTGTAATAATATTTAAGTAGTATAATATCTGATCAACAAAAATGTCAAGTGCACTCGTGTGTAATAGAACTAGGACAGTATTTACACGAGTTCGGACTAAAGAAAGGGTAAAGAAAATAGACAAGAAAATTGAGTTCGACTCGAGATAAATAAAAGAATGGGGGAAGGGGGGGGAGACGTTTAAAAGTGATTACAGACAGTGAACAGTAAAGACTGTTTTCGACGTTCCATTTAAGTAAGCAAAACCAAAGGCAATGTGATGATAGAATGCCAAAGAATAGACACAGCTCTAAAACTCGATCTTACACACTTCTAAAGTGACTTCCACCAGATAGAATTTACGGTTGTCAATTGTCAACTTTGCATCGCTTTAGGAATTGATGTCGCTACATCTACGTTTTGCTTATGAAAATAAATGTTTTATTTATATAAAAGTCATTATTAAATGCATCAGAATAGGCAAGTTTTGAATGAATTAAAACAAGAAAAATGTTTATCATTTATTTTTTTGTATTTCTTCGTTTTCAGTTTCGATATTTCTCGTTAAAGCTCGACCAGCTACGAGATCTTTTTCAAGAATTCAGTCGCCCTGCCGCCCCAGATTTTTCAGAACAGTATCCTGCTATGATTTTAGTTAATAATGTTAATAATTATTAATGGAGCTTTTTCTGAAAGCATCTAAGAAAGCATAGGAAAAATCTCTGTTCGTAAAAATCAATTTCGTAAAAATCAATTACTGATGTAGTCAGTAATTTCGATTTCACAGACATTAGTGCCATTCGATTATAAGTTCTACAATTCGAAACTAGAAGTATTGTTGTCAGATTGCTACTTTGAAATAAAGGTCCCCGCCCTATTTTTACAGGATCTTTAGAGGGTAATCTGGTAGCTGTCACCCGATGACATACAGATTGCTTAGTTTTTTGACGCATCTAAAGCGACCTTTAACTTTAAATTCATTCACAGTTGTGAGAATGGGTAAGGAGGGACCTTTTTACGAAGAAGATGTTGGGCCTATTTCTTTATTTACTTATACCTGTATTTTATTTAATACAGGTGGGTCCCGGAATTTTGAACAACCAGAATCGCGCTGATTGCCTGTGAATGCTGTAACAAATATGAATTACAATTAATAGTGATAAAAGTTTCTAAAAACAAACGGGCTCATGTCTGATGAAAGGAATGTATCTGGACGTGATTGTTACCTGCATAAAGTGTAAAGTAAGTTATTATTAATTTTTGTATGTTAATTCAGTAGGCCTCTGAAAGTACGTAACTATTTTAGAATAATTTTAGTCGTAAAAAGTTATAGTAACATGGTTTAATTAAGTAAAAAACAATATATTTTTGGATGTGTGGAACTCATCCCCATGTTTACATTACATGGTATAATGGATTCAATTTACGTCGATTCGATTTACGTCGCCACTGTAGAACGCAAACACTGGCGTAAAACGAGGGCTGCCAGTACATAAAATGATATAGAAGGAAGGCCCAAATGAAAATAAGCTATAAATCGTTATTTCCCTTTTATTCTATAGGAAAATAACACTGTATAAAACGAATGCTTATTATTTATTAATTTTGAAGCTAAATCACTAAGTTTCAACATCTCTTAGAAAACTGGTCAAATAATACTTCAATTCAAACAAATATTTTTTTTTAATAAATAAATACACTCATTGATAAAAAAAATGACACACCTAGAAGGAGTTGTCCGATGGAGACAAAAATTGGTGGAGAGGAAGATTATGTACAGAATAGAAAATGATTAAACTTTCAGACAAATTGAATGATTTATTTCAGAGTTACAGAGTTACAAAGTAACGAGCTCAATAAGGTGTTGACCCACCTCTACCCTGAATGCAAGCTGCCACACGACTTGGCATAGAGTCATAAAGCTCCCTGATAGTCTCCTGCGGTATTTCTTGCCAAATTTGCTCCAATTGTCGGGCTAGGTCATCCACATTCCCTGGTGGATGCAGTCGCCTTCCCATCATATCCCAGACATGCTCGATTGGAGAGAGATCTGGGGATGTGGCTGGCCAAGGAAGTGTTTCACAAGCTGCAAGACAGATCATAGCAACACGTGCCGTATGTGGTCTGGCGTTATCTTGCTGAAAAATAAGGCCAGGATACTGCAAAAGGAAGGGTAGCAAAACAGGTCTCAGAATGTCGTCGACGTACTGCAGTGCTGTAAGTGTGCCGCTAATGCCGACCAATAAGGGAAATGGCTATTAAGGGAAACGGCTATTGCCGGCTATTAAGGGAAATGGCAAACCAGACCATAACTCCTCGTTGAGGGCCTAAGTGGCGTGCAATAGAGAAAGCAGGATCGGCACTCTGCCCCGGGCGTCTCCAGACACGTCTGCCATGATCATCAGGACACGGTTGGAAGCGGGATTCGTCGCTAAACACTATACGTCCCCAGTCAGCATCATTCCAACCGGATCGAGCCAAGCACCACTGTAATCTGGCCCGACGGTGTGCAGACGTGAGTGGCAGGTGGCGTAGCGGTCGGTACGAGCGTAGATGTCGCTCTCTCAGCCGTCTGTGAATGGTCATGGTGGACACTCGTGTGCGGGTCGCACGTCTGATGGGTGATAACGATGATTCAGGCGTTGTGACAGCTGATCTGACAATCACTCTATCCTCCCGCTCTGCTGTGGCCCTAGGGCGACCGCTACCTTCATGACGCTGAAATCTGCCATTGTCCACCCATCCCTGCCAGCATCTTCTAATCGCCGCATGACTTCGACCCATACGACGAGCAATTCTCCGATTTGCCCAATCTGCCTCTTTCAATCCAATGATACGGCCTCTTTCAAACTCTTACAGTTGCACGTAATGAGGTCGAATCCTGCGGCGAGGCATTTTTTCAGTCGTTGAAAGATATCTTAACTCGCAATGCAACAGAAATTTTGACCATCAGATTGAGAATCGCTTCTTATATACACCTGCTGAGTGAATGAACTGTAGCTCTCGCTATTCATTCATTGGACACCAAAGTTTAATCATTTGCATGGGCGGTCCCAATGTCTTTGCATACGAAATTTCATTACAATCGGACAACTTCTTCTAGGTGCGTCGTTTTTTTTTGTTAATGAGTGTAAATAATACTTAAGACTCGTTCTAAAGGCTAGATGGAAACTTAACTTTCTCCTTTTAATAAAAAGGCGCGCGCAGGTGGCATTGCATCAACAATAATTAAGATTTGTACAAAAGACTTATTAATGTTCCAATGATGAAGTGAATCTTTCAGCTTCGGAGAGTTAACTATGAAATTATAAATTCAGGAATCTTTAGAATAGATCAAACTTCAATCTCTAGTGAAATTTCCGAAGTGATGGCAGTGGACGCCATTTTGTTTTCATTAAATAATCAAGGAATTTTTTTTTTTGTTTATTTCGGACAAAAACGACAGAATAGAATCGTAATAACGATTTACTAGCAACTCTCATCGAGATTTCTGTCTCCGTGGTCATATAAAGCAAGATCTTTCGTTTAATCTAGTTTTTGTTCTACAAAACCAAAGTTTTCCTCTAATGTCAGTCCTCGCGATTTCATCTCACCGCCATTTTGAAATTCTCGACAAAAGTTTATTTTTTTCTCTCTCTTTCTAATAAATAAGTATTTCAGGGAGATTCTGCTGGGGGTTCAAAAGTAGTTAGAGGACATGGAAACATGTTGTTGTTTCAAATCTTTCTTATCTTTGGAAACTACATTCCTGATTTGTACATTTGAAACTACATTCCTTCGGAAATTCCTGATTTGTCAGTTGTAGTAACGTAAAAGTAATACCAAAAGACTGTAGAAAAGCGCTATGTGCGTACTTCCGCTTTAAAGAGTATCGCTTTCCAAATGTTTTGCTAATACGACTCGCATTATGTTTATTACCTTCTAATTAGGATGATAAGATTTCTGTGATAACATCAGCTGACTGAATTGATTATTTATTATTCATATTTTTGTATTTTTTTAGGTCTATCGCTATTGGGCACTAAAAAATGTTAGTGTTTAAAGCCATATTTTTAGGCTTTTGTAGGCACTCCGATTTTGGTTTTACGCCTGTGGTCTGGAGGCTAACACGCCGTATTAGCGAGGTAAGCTTGCATTAGAAAAATTCTATTTTAAATGAAGCTGATAATAATTGAAAATACGCTTGAATAAGAAGATTTTTTTTTTGTCCTGAAAACGGCTTCAACAAAAAAATGCTACTTTACGTTTAAATTATAATATCTAATAATAGTAGAAATTTTCCAATTTACGAAAAAAAAAGCAAAACAATTAAATTCTTCTTGCGTTTTGAAGTTACTTAATACAAAACAAGATAGGGATAGCGATTAGTAAATCAATCACAATGCTTCGCAATGTCTTCTGATACGTATAAGAAAATATAATTGATATTGCTTTAATTTCCTTATTTTATAAATGTGATTGTTGCAAATGCAAAAGGCGCGATTGTTGCGATTGTTGTGATTGTCGCTAATGATATTTTAATGATACTTGTCCACAGATGAAACGGGAATGTTAGTCTTCTGATCCTTATCAGAAGACTAAAAATCATTAATTTAATCATATCCAAGTGTTCAAATGGATCTTAATGGATTTTTAAATTTTTAGATTAATTTTCTCATCTTTCCATATTACATTTCTCGAAAAAGGAAAACCATAGGAAAATTTAAAACATAAAAGTCAGATCGACTGTTGCCCTTAAAAATGCAAGCCAACTTTCAAGAAGATAAATTCAATGGTTCAGAAGTTGTTAACACACACACAAACAGACCGAGTAGTTTCATAAGCCTCACCTTCCTAAGAAACTATGCTAAAATAATTACAATATCACTTACGGATCACTCTAATGTTCAGTCCTATGAATCATTCGGCAGATATAAAGTACAAAACTACAAACTGTAATGACCCTTTGCAACAATGATTTCATGAGAAAAAGCATGGAATCCTTTTTTATTTTAACTACTAATGGTGCTTACATGAATGGTTATCCGTTCCAACTATGGCGGAATATAGTTTCAAGAAAAAATATCTTAAACCATGTAGTTGGTTTTCAATTATGAAGAGTTAAATTTTTAATTTTTTAAACTTTCTGTTTTTATATAATTTTTTAATCAGTTTTTTCTTTGCAGTGTCTTAATTGTTTTCCAATACACAGCGCAGGGTAGCAGCGTGTTCCTTCACAATAATTTCAAGAAAAAAGAAAAAGAAAGCCTCATCAAAACAACAGCACGGGGCAATGTGATGATCGCAAGGCAGGTTCAACTTTCCAACACTAGGAGGTTTAAGGTTGTGAAGATATGTAAATCAAGACTGATCACGTCATATGACGCAACACGCTGTATCTCGATTGATTCTTTCTGTATAAAACATTGATACATTGTAATTCAGATTCACTTGATAATAGTCGTGCTATAGTGACTGAAACCTTGGTTGTTGTATATTTTTTAAATTGTTTTTTAAATATATTATTTAAAATAAGCAGGTGTGTCAGCTTGGTGTTTGATTTATAAAGATATGAACAGCACATGTAAAAGTTTCAAGTACAAACTGTTGTCATTTAATAAATTAAAACAAAACTGACGATGTAAATTATTATTAAATTATAATTTACTAGTTTTGGGTTTTGTTTTGTTGCGTCATACAGTAACCTAGTTGACTTTGTGTCATTCGCCTTCGTTTGAGAGGTAAGTGTCGACTATCTTGCGAAATAAATCGATGTTGGGGATGAAGCACAAGATGCAGCTTAATTGATATCCTGAAATGAGACTAACAGAATAGTGAACAAGCAAACATCGAAGCCAGCTGTGGGATTCGAATCTAAACTCAACACCATTAGCTGCATGATCGGCCACTGTCCTAAACCATAAGCCCTCAAATTATTCAAAAATTCTATTTTGATTATTTTTATTCATTGCAAACTTATTGTTCTATAGTAACATCAAAATATATTAAAATTACTCTTCAAACCATTACTTCTCACCAATATTTCATCGTTTTAAATCAAAGAACTTCTTCAAGGAGTTTTCTGTACAAAATTTATTGTTACTATTTGGATCATGTTTATTTGTTTTGTTAGTATTCACGTTTATTCGTGAAGGAAGTATTTATATTATTTATTGTTTTTATTGTTGTTTTCATTTTGTATAGAAATCCTTGAAGAAGTTCTTTGATTTAAAAGGACGAAATATTGGTGAGAAGTAATGGTTTATGTTTATATTTGAAGAGTAATTTTAAAATTATTGTTCTGTACATTCAACTTTTGTCTTAGCTCTAAATACTGTTTTAAAAGTTTCAAACTTGTACAAACTTGTACTGTTTGTTTTTATGATTTTATTTTGTCTTATGAGTCAGTAGTAATCATTTTTTTATTATTATTATTAATACTCGAAGGTTGTAATCTTCAACATGAATTTCGAACAGGAAATTAATTCGCTTGTTTGTTACAACGAAACGGAAATTTTTAAGTTACCAAAAACCCATGTTTGTTTACGAGGAAATTGACTTTCTTTCTTCCATTTTCTCTTCTGTCATTTTAGATTTTACAAAACGGAAAAAAAATAAAACGAAAAGAAAGAATTACTTCAGTCTTGAGAAAGATCGAAGTTTTTTTTTTCTTTATTTATTTAAGATATGCAAAAAAATAAATGTCATCAGAAATGCTAATAACATTAAAAAAACACAAGGCTTCAATAAAAGAGTGGGTTTACTCAACCCTCTGTTTCTTGCGTAAGGGTAAAAGAAGGGACTCTGGTTGGTCTTCCCTCTTCATCTTATTTCCGTTGATCGAAGATCACGGGAGCCTTGCCCTCCGCAATCTATTGATCCTGTAGGTAAGTTCTTATTTCTTATCTTCACAATGATACAGAAACAGAAATATAAAAATAGAATAATTTCTATTCACAAGCAAATAATAATATTAAGAATAATTGTGATTTAGAACTTGATATTACAATGTGCTTTTGTTTTAACACTGATAGACTGATAATAAAATCCTGCACACCATTTCAAGTCGAAACACTTCAAATTATATAAAAACATTAAAAATAATAAAAGCATCAAATTTACTTACAGTATGAGGTTAACGAATCACGCCCATATCCTCAAAAGAGGATAGGTAAAAAGAGTCTTCTGGGGTCACTAGATTTATGGGACGAAGCAGAAGACAAGAGGGCTGGAAAGGAAAGATTTTTTTAATTTGACTGAGAGTTGGGAAAACTCTAGGATAAATAATTGGAAAAACGCCACTGAACCTTCGAGAATCGAATCCAGTTCTTTCAGCACATGAATTTGCAATGTATTATTTGAAGACGTGGATATAAATGCACTTCAGGTGTATAAAGCAAATCGACTCCGAAACACCGACAATTTAAATATAAATAAATGTACATAAATGATAAATAGCATTTTCTAAAGATGAAATAAATCATTAAATTATACAATACTTTACGTAAATAAATAAATTATAAAAGAAAACTCACAAATAAATCTCTTAATAGTAGTAAGAACGTTCGGAGTCGAAGTCGGTATCTGAGTATATACAAAAAAATTGGGCTTCCCTCTGTCTTCCTTGTTTATAATTGTTTTATTTGTATTGAGTGATTTATTTAAAGTTTGAATACACGGGAAACTACTGAAATAGGAGTATGTGTTTTAAAACTCCCCAGTGAACCATTCCTGCCAGTCACAAAGTACTTCTCTGAAAACAGCGCTTTGAAAGCGGTTCAATTGTAGTCCAAATCCGAGTTTATGACTTCATTGAAAACGTCATTTCACTCAGTATCAACCCATTGGACAACAAGCGTTTGACGTCTCTCAACCATCGATCACTTGAATTGGTTTGTTGCTATTCTTATAAAAAGACGAACGATACAGTACTGAGATTGCAATAAATTTCCCGCTCTTTGAAAGAATGAAGTGTTGTGAAGATAAAATGATAAAATATCCCAAATATTCTTTTATTCAAAAGAATTAGCTAATTAAAAAGAAATCCAGTAAACTTAAAAAGAGTTTCTTGAAGAAAAACCTTTAGATATTTAGGTTTCAATATTGTTTACGACAATGAGTTGATGGAAAAATCAATAAGTTTAGATTTTTCTGTGGAACTTAGAAAATGTTCAAGGAAAGGTAGTCCGACCGACACTAAATGTTACAGGTTACAGTCCTCTCGACCTTATTATATGGTTTTGAATGCTGAACCTTAAAAAAAAGGATCAACATAGAAAAAAAATAAGTCGGCAGAAATAATATTTTAAGAGCTAACTCATGAACTTTATATTCATTATAGCAACAGAAAAAGTTGGAAAGAGCATGTTGAGAGGATGGATGCGACAAGATCTGCTTGGGTTCCCTTGGAATGTCGGTCTCCTAAACATCGATCTCAAGGAAGAACTAGAATATGTTGGACTGATAAATTTGGAGACAGAAGAGACCAATAGGTCTAAACCTTGACGGCGAATGATGATAATAATGATGGTGACATTTTATAGCCGAATTAAACTTTAATTTTTAGGCGAATTCACAATCGTACATATAAAATCCCGTCAATGCACAACGTTCGACAAAATGGCGCCTATCGAAATTCGACAATTTTTGTCGCTGTGCTCTGATTTTTTTATCCCAGCAGTATAACTATTGTAGATTTAGTGTAATATTTGCAAACTAATATAATATAAAAATCGGTAAATGAAAAGGATTGCAATAAAAAGACTTAAAACACAATACGTTCGTCGCTCTATAATCATGATATCTAATGTCATGACAACGATACAAACGAAATTAAAATTAACTTTAATTAAAATTTTAAAATAGCAATTTACTAATTTTGAATAATTTACTTCGGAATTATATTAAGAGTATAAAATTTCTGTATTCTGATAAAATTAATTGACTACATTAATTTGGTTATAATGTATGCTAATCCATTTTCAATGCTTTGTCTAATAAGGCATACTAATCAATTTAGTTGCGCGTGCTTTAATATAATTACAATTAATTTTAACCATGTCAAGCACGCGCAATGAAATGGGCTAGTAATACTTTCTTAGACATCACAGAAATTCATCGTTTTCTTGCTAATACAATGGACCCTCATTATAGCGCTACTCGCTATACCGCACACTCGGTTATAGCGCGGGCAATGTTCGCGATAAGTTTATACAGGTCCGTGCGGCGTTGTCAGAATCTGACTGATAAAATGATTATCGAATCCATTTGCGGTGACGAAGATTGTCAAGAAGAAACAGAAGATGATGATGAAAGTGCCAGTGGGATAGCTGATATATTGCCAACAGCCAAAGAAGCAACAACAGCCATGGAAACTGTTATAAAACAGACTGAATCACAAGAAAATATTAATAGTGTCAGATTGTTGCAATTAGAATCTTTCAAAAGGGAAATGATACAGAAGTTATCAAAAAGCAAACAAACAAAAATTACTCACTTTTTTAAATGATGTTTTGTAATTGAAATGATGTCGAATACATAGATTTTAGTCAAGTTATAGATAGTTTATTTTTACATATTTTCAAGCGTACCTTATATACATACTGGTAAATAAAATAAGATGTATAACTATGTCGTGGGAATTTTAATAAAACACTTAATAAATACTGTAAATTGTTTTTTTTATTATTAAAATACATAATATGTATATAGTTGATGGGATGTATCAGTATATAGCTCAAATCGTTCTGAGTAAATTTATTGTGTCGCCACCGCGCCGCTCGGTATAACGCGGTTCACCTTATAACGCGGATGTTGTTTCCCGCCCGACATGCGCGTTATATCGGGAGTCCACTGTACCTTTAAATTGGTTATTGGCACATTCAAGTTATCGGAAAGGACCCATAAAAAAAAGTTACTTCCCATAAAAAAAAAAAAAATTACGTCATTTCGAGAAACATAAGTTACACGTTTCAAGAAAATCTGGTTCACTGGTTCACAATTAATAAGTGGAAGGGACAGATACATGGATACGCACCCACACACTAACTGACTGATTATATGAGCCTTTTTTCCTCAAGTCAAAAAGAAAAAAAAAGATATTTCATCTACTAAGGGAACTCGAATTCAAACCTTATTTGTCCCTTATAAATACTTTATTACTTAAATAACATCATCTTATAACCTACATAACCTTATTTGTCCCTATCTATCATGGTTTGATCGCTAAGAAGATCAGATTCTCAAGACAAAGTAACAACGATTCCCTGCGATAAATACTTCAAAATAAAAGATTATTAAGTCAGCAGACAAGTTTTCTCGAATGTTTCACAACTTTTCCTTAACTTAATAAAAAAAAAAAGAAACAGTTTATTAATTGTTAATTTCAAAACTTAAAGTAAATAAAATGTTTTCTTTTTTTATTTTCAATTCCCTTTGTAAACAAAACTTTGAAGGAAAACAACTTATGATTAATTTAAAAATCAGCAAATGCAATTAAAGAAAATTTTATTAATTTAATTTCTAAAAAGCTTTAATTTTTCTTTTCAAATTTTAGCTTATTTTACACTTAGGGTAAAAAAAAAATAGCTGAAAACAATAAATTAAATTAAACGCAGTAATGAAGCGTAATTAATTTATATTAAATTAATTAATGCAATTAATTTATATAAAAAAAACACAAGATATACAAGGAATCGACTAGTTTCATCGCCGAGAGATGATTTTTTCAAGTAAATCTTGGAAAATCTTAAATTAAATTAATTTCGTTAAAATTATAATAACAAATTTTATAAAGTTTCAAATGTATTGTAGTTCAGGAAAATCAAATATAAAACTGGAGTATTTTTAGATATTTTAAAACTGGAGTATTTTAAGATATTTTTAAAGTTTTAGACATAGATTATCTAATTAAATATCTAATTAAATATACAGGGTGACGCATATAAAAACCGACCCAAAAAGGCATTTCTTTTGTATTATTATTTTGGGACCGGTTTTTTGTGCGGAACCCTATATTAATTTCATTTAATACTAATAAAAATAAATACATTGAAAAAGGTACAGTGTAATGTATTGAATAGATATGTATTTAAAATTAAAAAAAACTATAGAGAATTTATAATAATACTAACAGTATGTTGTTTATTTAGAATATTAACTAAATTACTTAAATTATCTTCGAAATTACTTATTAATGTTTCTGCTGTTGATTGTTTACCATCTTCGAAACTGTTAAAACTTGAAACAAATAAACAAAAATTCTTATCCTTTTAAGACTTCCCAAGAAAAAGCATTTTTTTTTCTTTCTTTTTTTCTTTTTTTTTCTTTTTAGGTTTCTATACAGAGCGTAGCTCATAGCAGGAGAAGCTTTATATCCCGCTCTATTTGTCTGTCCGTTGCGAGAAATTTATTGATTGGTCTATTTTTATTATAATGGGATTTCCCAAATCTATGGAGAGCTTCTATTTTTTATTCTGTGAGGTTCTGCAGTTGTAAAGTTTCCGAGATTTTAATATTCTCTTTGTGTAGAAGCCGTGGGGCATTATGCGATCGCTCCTGGGATTGCTGCTCCTATCTTGTTTCTTTTTACAAGGTGGTCCTCCATTAATTTTAATTTAATAATTTGCCTTTTTATTATTTATCCTTATTAGTTTACAATTTGAGGACGGATGTCAGTCTGAAAATATTTGGCAAGGTAACACATTTAGAGAAATCACAAGTCAATGTTATTAACTACATAAAAGTAACGTAAAGAAATTTCCAATGACTACTTAATCTTGAAAATGTGTAGTAAGTTTTTAGTTGAGTCCTAAAAGCAAATTAGAACATAAACCTAACTTTGAGTTGAGGCTTTCAGCTTACGTTCTACGGGATATTTAGTTCGGATAAAGATTTCGTTGTCTTATTCTAACTTTGATCCATAGTACTGTATTTTATTGATTACGAAGCTTAGAGACGTGTGTGAGTATGTTGCAATCATGAGTGATGGTACTGGACTGCGGGCTGAAACAGCCTGGTTCAATCTCCAGCGAACATCGGGTTTTTTTATTCAGTTATTCCTTAGCAAAGCGGTTCTAGGATTGACCCAGCTCTTTGTTAAATTGGAACCGTGATTCTTTCCCACATGGACTCCATTGGTCAATGTGTTATTGGAGCCTATATCTTCTCTTATCTTGACACCGAAAGACAGGAGAAGCAAAAAATCAATTCAAGTTTAGGTCATAACTTTTATAGCGTCCCTGTATAAAGGGGAAGGAGGTTTTAAGAAGGTTTTATCCGCTTATGCGTCCGTCCTTCCGTTATCACCAAACTGTAAATCCAAACATCAATGATGCCTTCTGACTTGAAGAGATGTGAAGTTCCATTCTGTACTTCTGTCGCCCAGGAAATGGCCAAAAAATGATACACATGATGGCGTCTACAACCCAAATTACAGATCGGACAGAAATGAGTGATACCTTATCCAATAACCGTTATGGTTTGTAGAGGTTGGGAAAATAACAAGTTCCGGTCTGCGGTCACTTCCTCTCTTTCAGGAAGTGATCAAAAATAAAACATGTACGGGTCGATGTGATTACGTGCACACTAGAAAACCAGCTTTTTTCTTCCTTTTTTTTTATTTGATACAGTGTTTGACAATAAACATCTCAAGCATCAAAGCAAATCACAAACTTTTATCTGAAAGATGAAGGAATGTTTGTGATTCCATTCGCGATAGTTTGATTGTCACTACTAAAGCCCATTGCACATGGATACGAAAATCGGACAGTCGGATCCACGAATCGGACGTATTCTCTTTCACATGGCCACGAAACTCTCTCCGACGTCGTCTATACGACATCTAACATTAAAATCGTTCGTATAGGTGAAGTTTCGTGGCCATTGAAAGAGAATACGTCCGATTCGTGGATCCGACCGTCCGATTTTCGGATCCGTGTGCAATGGGCTTAAGCCTCAAGTTCGTAACAATAATAAATCATTACAACTGTAATCAGAACAGTCAATTTGTAAGTGTTCGTATAAACCTTTCCAACCCTTCTAAAAAATAATTAGTTTTTCGATGCGTCTTCTTGAAACGTAGTATGCATATTTAAGAACGACCATGTAACTTTTATATTGGAAATCTTTCCGAAATGCGTCCTTGTCGAAAAATTAGCACTAAAAAGCGAAAGGAAAGTACTAGAATCTAACCATGATATCTGTCGTAATTCAGTTATTATTTCATTGGTCTTAAACAAGGGGAGTTATATATTAAATCATTAAACAGCAATGGGGTTGTTTACTTAATCCGACTTTCGCGATTTAAGCAATTAATGTCATTTAATTCATTTTTTCAGAAACGAAAAATTTATACTTTTTTTTATAAAATTTGAAAATAAACGCAGACTTTTCGTATTTACGTTTTCACGTCTCAAAAATGAAAAACAGCATTTTAGTGAAAGTAGCCTTCAAATTCTTTCATCGTCTTTTTTAATAATAAGATAACTTTATTGTAAATGTTGACAGA
Organism: Thereuonema tuberculata; assembly: GCA_023159025.1. Taxonomy (NCBI): domain Eukaryota; kingdom Metazoa; phylum Arthropoda; class Chilopoda; order Scutigeromorpha; family Scutigeridae; genus Thereuonema; species Thereuonema tuberculata. The sequence continues at coordinate 17,471 of JAFIDM010047137.1, forward strand.
AGAAAGCAAGATTTTTTTGTAGAAATTTATTTTCTATTTTCAATGTAACACATTGTTACAATAATAATAGTGAATTCTTTAAAATATATATAACAATCATACATTCTAAGTATTATTATTATGTAATAATACATTCTTTATAAAACATTTAATATATTGTTTTACTTTTCGATATTATGCAGTTTCGACGTCAAGCGGAGAAATAATCTGCTTCATTCATTAATTAATTAATTTATGTTATTTATTTATTTGTTGTTTTAATTAGAAGATCTAAGTTTTTGTAAAATTTTATACAAACGAATATCAGTTTCGGATGGTACTCACACACACACACCCAGGGTCCAGGCGCCAGGCCGGGTCTGATCGGAATAGAAGCTCTGTCTCGAGAATTTCAATGGAGAAGATACTGAGGTGCGTTCCCAGCGCTATCCCTCAGGACGCCATTACGGAATGACGTCAGACCGAAGATAAAGTGAAGAAGAGGCTGACAAACACAGGAAAGGAAATTTGAAACATCCATGCTCTCAACCGGGTTTGAACGCGGGTACCGACACACCGACCACACGTCAGATCGCCGCCTGAGACCGCACGTCGGATGGTACTGTTTTTTTTTTTTGTTTTTTTTATATGCGGTCTATATACGTGCAAATACGGTGTTTTTACAATCCCTGGTGTTAATGATCTATTTGAATTTTTTTTGTTTTATTTGCCGATGTTTGAGTGTCTCGGATTTAATTGGAAGTTCCTTACAATCTAAAAAAAAAAAAAAAAAAAGCTCCCCTCCTGTTGTCGACTTGGTGAAGCGGTTAAGAGTTCCTTTTGCACTATGTTCAAAACTTTTCGTTTCAGACTGCAGTTTTTTTTTTTTTTTTCTTGAGTCAATAATTGATCAATGAGGCTTTCGGCTTCAAGTTGCCGTCAATAGACCTCTGCCAGACCGGAGAAAGGTGTCTCGTGTGGAGAACGAAGAACAGAAGGAAAAATCGAAAATAAATAAAAAGGAACGACGACCACAGAAGTCACATTGACTGCGAAACACCAATAAATTGAGAAAAACTGAAAGAATAAAAGAAAAACGGATGAGTATTTTTAAGTCCGAAGCTACCTTTTAACAGTTGTATTTTATTGAAGTTATAATTCAAAGGGGAAAAAAACAAATCATCAAATGTCATAAATTTATTTTTTTGTTTTGTATCGTCTTGTGAAACCGAAGAAGCGTAAACTGATATAATTCATCCATTTTTAGAGAAAGAAAAATATCGAAGTTTCTAGAAGATTCTCATTATTTGTAATCTATAAAAATGAAATCAAATTTGGTAGTCTATGTGTGTTTGTTTCTTAATAACTTTTGAACTTCTGAATGGTCTTCTTGAACTTTGGTATACCTATTTAAGGAGAGGAGATCTCATTTTTACACTTGATATTTTTTGTGTGTAGGTCCTTGTCGAGAAATTACCGCGTGAAGGTCGAAGGAATTCTTACACAAACAATAAGGTTTTGTAATTGCAAATTACTCCTTTTAGTAATCCACTGATTTCTGCGTGCGTTGAAACGTTTAAAATTAATCGGATTTAAATAATTTTCGCAAACAATTCAAATTATGTAACTTTTTTCTGAAAAGTGCAAAAATCACTGCTATTTCTATTCAGCGGAGATTATAACTTAAAGATTACAAATGTAATTTACTTTTCTTTCGTTTTTATGACTTAATAAAAAAATAATCGAAGAAAATTAAAAAAACACAAATCTTAAGGACGACATTTTAAAGACAGTAGCCTTTATATATTTTTAATACCTTTTTATTTTATATCAAGGGTTAATTTTAATTTATTCAATCATTGATGACCAAAATTAATATATTAGTAAATAATATAAAGCATGAAATATTTCTTTAAAAAAATATATATTTTTTTTTTTAAAATATAAACGATATTGGGCAAAAATGTACAATGGGAAGTTGCCCACCCTGTATAGTGATAAGATGTATACCTATAGAGAGATCTCCTTAAATAGAACATGTTTTATTATTACGACTCGTCTCAAGTAGATATCTCGTCTTTTAGTAGATACTTGAAAAAATAAAAATGTTTCTGCATATTTTTCATAGAGAAATTAATTACAGATGTAAAGCTTTAACATTATTAAAATGAATATATTTTTTACAATAATATTCTATTCTTAGAAAAGATACGTTCATTTTGTTTATAATTGTTCCTTCTAATAGTGCTCAAGTAGCATTTTAAGAATCTATCAGTATCAAAAATAAAGATACAATGAAGATTTTTGCAATATTATTTTTAATATATTGATTGTTTCATAACTATTCATAAATTCACTTCGAGTCTTCACACTGGTATCATGTTAATTTAAAACCAGAGCTTCTGAGTGGGGAGATCGCAAGGCCATTTGGCAAAGGAATCGCATTCGGGGAGGGGGGGCTTCAAATTTACACTTGACTTTTTAATTTGGTTGATACAGAAATACGTTGATAGATTTGATACAGCGTAGCATTCATCACAAACTTTTAACAGGCCTGTAGTGCACTATTATTTCATGTTTAAACACCTTACATATTTTGTTAAAAAGTGAGACCAATGTTTATAAGTGACATCTCAAGACAGCCTGTTTCACGCTAATACGGCGATCATCCGTTGAGCGTAGTCAGAATAAACAAGCAGGTCTCATAACGGAGATATATTTAAGGCTGGCCGAGCCCAGCAAATGAATTTTCTTTTTCTATATTTTTAATGTTTTTATGTTTTTAGTTTAGAATTGTGGAGGTTCCAATTCTTTTCCCACTTTATATATTTTATGAATAGCATAATTACGTAATTTAATTTATTGAGGAAGGACCCTCAAAATGGAAGGCCTAGCGACTTACCTAACGGCCTGTTTGGAACTAAAAATGCCCAGTATTTGTTGGGGAGGAACAATTCTGAACAAAGTTTCTTTGCAGTTGTTTCTTTTCGTGAACGGATTTTTACAGATAAATATTGCTTAATTCTTATTATTTTTTTGGTTATAAAATTGAAAACCTACTAGTTTATGATGTGACTAAGGAACTGGAACTCGTTCCTATTTTTTTTTTTTTTTTTTGGAACTTTCAGGGCACTGACTTTAATAGCTGTTCTCTGAATTTCCTCAGTAATACCTTTTTCATATTATGTATTACAGGATAGGTAGTTAACGCTTTCCCAACAGGATCTATCTTACTAGGACTGTAAAGTTTCTAACTATGATAAAAGTATGTGATATCCGTTACGGTAAGGAATTCTGTTTTACTACTCAATCTATTTTTCAAAAGTATCTAATGTATAACCATGTATTAAAGCCATTTTTATTAACATAGCATTTTGAATGAAAAATTAACTTTGGCCATCACATGAAATGTGCCTGAAATGTCCTGTCAAAATTCAAAGTTATATTTAATCATGCAAAATAACGAATAAATGTTATATAAACATGGATCTGAAAATGCGTTATTTTCAATATATGAACGATGCAAGAATACAGAGGTGTTGGCCGTACTGTCGCTCAGTTTCACAGAAAGTGCTCGAACTATCCTCCATTGGCCGCAATGCACGCAACCCAACGTCGTTCTATCGACTGCCGAACACGGTCGAAGATGTCAGGTGTATGTCGAATTGTGTTGCACCCATCCACTATGCGATCATGCGAGGGCGTCAGGAACGAGGTGTGGTGCCACTAATGCTTTAAGATAACCCCATACGAAAAGGTTCAGAGGGTTTAAATCAGGGGAACGAGCTGGCCATGCTGTTTACTGAGGAGCAATTTAATGACTCTACGATAAAAGGTCAACACCTCCGTAAGGTGTCGTCATTCATATCTTGGAAATAATGGATTTCCTGACCCATGTTTATATGACATTTATTCGTTGTTTTGCATGATTGAATACAAAATTTAAGTTTGGCAGCACAGTTCAGGTAAACCCTGTGTAGTAAAAGGTTAAAAAGTTTTCAACACATTAAACATTTTACATGTAGGTACGACCAGTTTCGTCCATTTTAAATACATGACTTTGACGAGTGAAAGTCTTGTAATTAGATGGACGAATCAGGTTGTACCTATACATAAAATTTTTAAAATGTTAAAAATTTTTTAACCTTTTAATATGTGTGTTGGTCAAAGCTATTTTTCCATGTATAGGCCTACTCACATGTTAAAATTATTATTTTCAGCACTTTGAATATTCATATGTTTTCTGCGTAGAATAAATTGCCATTATCAATACCACTAAAACAGCAAATAGAATGTTTAGCATTAACTTCTAAAGGTTGAAATTACTCTTGTCAGTATCATGTAAGTGCCTGAGTTATGCTTTTAAAGTATATTATGTAGTATGTTCTTACACTTACTGGACAGCAGACATCGTAGCAGTCTAAGCTCCTCTGATTAGCAGCCGAACAGATTTAAACAACACAGAAGTGAAACACGACTTATAGACGTCAGATATTATTCTTTCTGCTATTTCAGAAAACAAATAAAAATAGATAAAAAAAAACATTTAAAAATAGTAAGTATAAAAGTACGTTCTTTCAGAAACTTCTTTTGTTTTATTCAATATTACCATTTTTTAAAACATTTTTTTGTAATTTTTTTTCGAGCCCAATCCTTCTTCTGACAGGCAACAACCAAAATCATTTACATATCCTAATTTACGCGCCAATTACAGGAGTCGGTTTGGGATTGGAAATTAGCGACCCCGTCGTGGTGTTTGAAGGGCTCTCTCGTCAAGTGTAGGTGGCGTCTTCCTTGACTTCATCTACATGCAGATCAACAATCAAGAAACCAGTGTCAGTGGGGATTTTGAACCGGAAATCAATATTTTGTCTATGTAGGACCACAACCTTTTTGCCCCGAGCACAATCCTCCGTGAATAATGAAATGGTCAAGTTATAGCTAATACGCGCTCTTCTTCTTCCATTTTACGACCTGAAATATTGATTATATCAAAGAAAGGTTTTCCCGCGCTGCACTAATTATCACAGTGAAGTCAGTTGCACCGAAATGCTAAAATATTTTTCCACTGAAGCAACAGCAAAAATCGAATTTAAGGTTTCAGTATAATTCAAAGACAATTTTAATTAAGCCTAAATAGTTTTCACAAGTTAGACACAATTCCTGGGATTTACAAATTAGAAAAACCTGAAGAAGATTGGCTGAGCTTCGCAATTATTAAGTAATGCTGCACAACTGAATGTTTCACTGGGAATATTTGGAAATTCACATGCAATTATCACATTTTGGAAAGAGGTATTCACAGTGGTAAAGTTGCACAACCTCCAATGCACTCTTATGAAAACTTGAAAACGTTTTAAATGCTAAATTACTTTTTTACAACTTTTCTACTGTTTTGTTTGTTGTTGTGTAGATTCTTGTAGTTTAATATTTTGTAAACTGCTGTTTAAGATAGCATTGCACTGTGCATTACTGGACAGTTGTTTCGAGCTTTTAGGCTTTCATCAGCCAAGGCTACTGAGCATTATTATTATTTATTATTATTTTTTCTTTCTTTGTGGTCAAATTCCTTATGTGGTTAGCGTTTAGCTGCCAAGAATTTGATTTCCACATTGTTGTTTTTTATTTTGTTGTCCAAAGGTCTTGAGCGGTAATATCCCCTCCGAAGAAACTTTTTTTTTTTCGATTTTTTTAAACTTTTTTTTAAACTTTTCATCAAAATCAGAATTTTTCGACTTTTTTGGAAATATATCATTTTGGAACCTCGGAAATATATCACTCGGATACATTTTTCGTTCTTTGTGAAACGGACGTCAAGCAGCATATATTGTTTTATAGACGCATAAATTGTGGAAATAAGCAAATATTTTCTGTGTAATGTACAATTTTGGATTTTGATGATTGCAATCATTTTTATGTAATTTTCAAACTTTTTTTCTTTCTTTTAATGTACTTAAATAAACCTTAAAGAAAATTACGTATTACCTAGTGACGCCGGAACAACTGTTTCGCGCGTTTTAGCAATCTTCAGCCAGAAATAGTAACCAGCAAAATATTTCAGGACGGAGATTAATATTGAATACAATATATTCAATTTAACATGTTTTTGGCCGTCGGTAAACACTAGAAGAAATTTATTTATTTTACTTAATAGTATTGGTTAATTTAACTTTGTTGTTTAGATCATGGAGATTCCATGTTTATTCGTCGATTATTAATCATTTTTATAAATTCTGATTTATATACTTATGCTACGGTGTTTGCTTTAATACATTTCTTAAAAACCAGAAGGTTTACAAAATCGCGATATCACACAGAATCAATTTACAAGGAGATATCGCCAGATCGATGTTGCGGAACTTAACTGAAGAATCTTCAGATAAAATAAGAAGATAAGAAATGTTTCTGCTCCAGGCTCTTCTTCTTCAGGGCAAAATGACCAAAAAAGAAATTTTACTAACAGAAGAGCTTTTAAATATGATCACCTAAACTTAGTGTTGATTACACTTTAAACCGTTCGGCCACTGCAATGCTTATTAAAAGTATGAGTTGCCTAAAAGTTTTACGACAGTAAAAATTCTTTTCAGAA
>JAFIDM010047138.1:0-24038 GCA_023159025.1 Thereuonema tuberculata
TGTCTTTCATTTTGGACTCTTCTATTGTCATCTTTGATTGTTTTTTTTTTAACACTAATTTTTGCTTTTTTTATTAATTTGTTTAATTTATTTACAATTTTGTTTGGATCTTCTTCCTTATTCCTTTTTATTTCATCTGTTAACAGTATTAATTCTTTACTTAAAGACTCAGTATCTATTTTTATTTTTTTTTCCTCATTGTTTATACTTTCCTCTTTGTTTTGTAATCCTAACTTTTCAATTTCGAGCAAAATACTGTAATGGTCCGAAATGTCCCATTGAATAATGTTAGCATGGATATTAAAAGAATCTGCTTTTGAAAAACAATGGTCTATGCAGGTTTTTGATTCTGAAATTTTTGTTTTAGCCGATCTAGTAGTTTTATGTATATGATTCAAGAAACCTAGATTATATAACATGTTAACATATTTCAGACTTATTTTATTATGAATATTTTCTCCTATATTTATGTTTGTATCCCCAATACAAATAATATTTTTTTTTCTTTTTTCCTGTATTTTATGTATGTTGTCTTTTAATTCTTTTATAAATTTTTTCTTATCCGTATGTGGAGGTTTATATATGATATAAATAATTAGTTCTTTCATTAAGAAAGACTTATTATTGAATGAACAGATTAAATTTTCATGCGTTATTGTATCCTCGCTTTCAGCTTGGACAATATAATTTTCGCGGTAAAAAATTATAATTCCACCACCCCTTGAATTTCGCCTCAATTTATAATCTTTTTTAAATCCATTGATATTAAATAGAAAAATTTCCTCCTCTTTTATATTAACCTCTACCAGAATTATAATATCTATGTGTATTATTTTTTTATTAATATTTGCCATTAAATATAGGAAATTTGATTTTAGGCTTCTTATATTTAGGAATATTACATTTTTATTTTTACTATTTGGAATCCAATTGTCAATTTCTTCTATTATATTTACGTTGGCTAATTCAATTTTATTATTACTATTTTCCATTTTTTTATTATTTCTTTTATCTTTATATTAATTTTAAATCTTCTTCATTTGTGATTTTTGTTACTCTTGAAGATTCATTCTTCCTAATTAGGATTTCCTGATTTTTAATCCATATAAATTTGAATCCCTTTGTTTTAGCTTCTTGTTTTGTTTTCCAAAAAAGATTTTTCATTTTTTTTGTCAGATTCTCGTTTATATATATCCTTGAATTATTCTTGTTGTCAAAAATATCATCATTTGTTATATTCCTCTTAGTTTTAAAAGATTTTAACCATTTTTCTGTATCTTTTCTGCTTTCGAACCTTATTATAATTGGTCTATTTTTTTGTTTTTGGAATCGTCCAAATCTGTGTGCGACTTCCACCTTGTGTGTTGGATTTTCCACTTGTAAAATTTCAGCTACTTTACCTATGATATCTAAGAGATTCTCATTCTCATTTTCTTGTATGCCTGAAATTTCTATATTTTTTTTTCTCATCTGCTTTTCTAATCTGTTCACATCGTCCTCTATGTTCAACATGGACTCCTTGAGAGTTTTATTTTCAATTTCTAGATTCTTTTGCTTTTCCTCCATTAATTTTTGGTTTTTGTTGAATATATTTAATCTTTCTATAATGTCATCATATTTCTTATTTAAGAATTGCATTGACTCCTTTATCTCTGCTAATTCTTTCATAATGGCTTGAGCCAATCCGGTATCTATTGAATGTAAAGGCTGGTCCATTTCTTTCATAAGGGATGTTACCTCGAACGAGGTTTCATTTCTATACTTTTCACTTGTATCTTTACTTGTGTTAGTAATATCTTTTTTTGTTCTCACAGTTATGTTTTTACATTTAGCACATTTCCATTTACTTCTTCTTTGAGGCGTGGATATATCCACTTCTTCCTCCCTGCTTAAACATTTGTCGTGCTGTTCAATGCCGCATGACTTGCAGCGCAATTCTGCCTTTTTCATTATTTTATCACATTCGTTACATTTGATTGTGTAGTTTGCGTAATTACTCATGATTAATTCTATTGTATTATATTTACCCTTAAGTAGAAAATATTCAATTATTGGACTGTTGATGAGTTGCGGAGCGAAGCGACTGCACGTCAACCTCCGTTGACGCATGCGCCCTTTTGACATTAAAAAAGCAAATACTGAAAAAAATAATATTTGGCGAAATTATCAGGAATATTTAGGTATTTTTGATTACATATACTATATTTATATTTTGTGTGTTTTTGGTCTTGTGTATTGATATTTTGTTTATATATTTTTTAGTTGAATAATTTTGGCATGAGAGATTGTTATTTAAAGTTTTATTTTCACAATTAGATTTAGAAATTTTTAATGTTATACAGTATAAACATTATGTTATACAGTAATGTTATACAGTATAAACTTTGAAAGAAAGAAATTGTAATTAGAATAATAAGTAAAAAATAATTTGGGAACCTTAAATTTGATTGTAATGAATGATATTTATAATAATTTTCTTTTTGTATTTGATTTTCTTTTTATATTTCTGTGATTTATTGATTTTTATATAATTATATAATTGAATCTAATTTAAGTATAATTCGTATAATTGCGTAATTATATAATTTTTATATGATTTTATATGATTAATACTTTTTAAATTACAAATATAAATTATTTATACTTTCAGCACCTGCATCACAGGATTTCATTTTGAAAACCTAGCAGGACTGTAATTTTAAATTTAGAAATAAATAAAAAATAAATAAAAAAAAAAAAAAAAAAAAAAAAAAATTCAACTAAATGAAACTGATTAAAACAACCCAGAGCTCTACACTTTATTTATTTATTTACTTATTTTTTAAGATTCACATAGAGTAAAGCGTTTATAAAATATCGGAGAAGAGCTCATCAAATAAAATCTTTAAAAAGTTCACAGGCAGAATATCATTTTTACTATTTAACAAATTAGTAAATATTATAAAAATAACAATTTTTTGTAAATTGTTAAAGGAACATAAATGGAACTTAAAATTATGTTAAAAATATTTACAACAAACAATTTAATTTATCAATATTTTTAACAGAATTTTAATGTTTGTTCCTTTCATTATTTAAATCAACAATTTATTACAACACACATAAAACATCACTTATTTCTATGAAATAACCAAAAAAAAAAACCCTCGAATTTCATCAACTTTTTCTATATCTTTCACGCAGTCTGAGCCAAACATCAAGGGTAAATTCTGCTGATGATTCCAAATAAGGATGAAAGAGCTGTTCAGGATTCCCGTTGATGTTGATTCAGTGTGCGAAGGCATATTTACTGTCTACTTGTGATTTTTTTCTTGATTTATGAATTATTACAGACGTTAAGTTCTGCTTTTTTTTTTGCTAGCATTATATTTCTTTGATTTTCATTTGCTTTAATTAAAAACGAAGTTAATATACTTAAAATTAATTTCATTTTGTAAAATTTGATGAAAATAACAATGAAATTTATAGTTTCTGTTGTCTCAGTATTATCTTTGAAAAGTCCCTTTTGTTCGATAATGTGAACCTATAATACTCACTGGAAAGTTTAAAGAGATGAACATAGACCTACTGTGCAGTATTCCAATTGTGTTTGCTAGTCGTTCCAGTGCACAGACTTTCAGTTTGCCTTGTCAAAGATTACGACAGCCATACTAGCAGGTTTCTGACTTTGAGCACCGGAGATTTGTGGTATATCGAGTTTGCGGATTATCTTTCCCGGAAATTGGTGCACGTGTTGATCACGCCATTCATCCATCAATGCGCGACGTTCTAGGCACCATTGCATCTTCTTGTACACAGTCAAACGTAGCCGAAGCAACCATCATCTTGCAGCAAATCCCTGATGATGTAGACGACGTCGAACCGTAGGAGCGGAGACTGGTTCCTGTGAAACACACCGTATTCTGAAGCTAAGCTTTGTGATGTGTACGATCCGCCATAACCACGCGCAGAAGATATCTGTCCTTTCATTTGGTGGTGTGATAAGTTTCGTTGGGCTCCTTGATATCGGCGAGTTGTTTATTTATTTATTTAATTATTTATTATTGTAATATCTTACCGCTTATAAATTTAATATTTCAAATATTATTTCGCAAATTTTCAAAACATTTTTGTGATTTTTTTTTTTGTTTTTTGTTTTTAATGAAGCACTCTATTCATCATTTGAATAGAAGAGAATTTCCAAGTTGCAACCATGTGACCTCATGCTCAAATAGAAAATATACAGTCAGAGGAAATAATACGAATTGTGTTAAAACATTGACTACGCTCGCACAGAAAGCAGTAAATCAATTGTTGGTCAAAAATGTAAAGAGAGCATAGAAAGCATAGGGCAGCATTATTCTTGGAATAAGCTTCACTAATCCTTTGTTATCGATATAACTGACAAAACTTGAAGACTCGATTATTCGAAATACAGCCGTTGAGAGACAGTTGGAAGGTTGTGGAAGCAAAAGTTGTTTCTCGGTCGATTGATTCCAGAATTTTTTGCCATGATTTCTAGTGATCCAACGAAATGCTGGAACAATCTACCACAGAATATCTTGGTTGAAATTCTGTCGTATTTGAATCCGAATGACAGAAGGAACGCTGCTAACACTTGTCGGTCGTGGTCCAAAGCGTTGGACTGTCCTCTTCTTTGGCGACGTCTGGGCTGCGTGTTACACAATGCGGTAGACATCTCCGGGACTACCCGCGTTCCTTTTTGTAAGGCAATACACGCAGTCCGAATCCTTCAGCATTCCTCTCCATGGATACGCCATCTGTGGATTAAAGGAGGATTATTAACTCCAGATGAATGGGCCGGAGGCTTTAATCCAGAAACCATCTACCCTCAAATCACATTTCTCATAGAAAGGTATGATTGATAGCGATTAGAATAGATCTAACTTAACTAAAAGAACTAATACCGAATAGTCTGCTTCCCTAACTTTAAACTAAATTTATATTAAATTATATTAAATTTCGGATAATGTAAGAATGAAATAACAGTAGAAATAAAACTGAATAAAAATTGGAGTTTAACACTTTCAAATTGCAAAAGTAGCCAGAATAATTTATTGGTTAATTTAAACGAGCGAAGTGCGTTAAATTTGTTTATGATAAATAAAATTTTACTTATTAAATTCACTTTTTTTCCAACTTCCTGCTTCAAGACGTCAACATCATACAACAGTGGACGACTAGCGTCACCTCACAGTCAGCGGAAATAATATGAACTAACATTCTGTTACAACACGGCTCGCACACAGAGCAGTAAATCAATTGTTGCTCTAAAATGAAAGGACAGCATAGAATGCATAGGGAAGCATTATTCTTGACATAAGCTTCACTAATCTTTGTTATCGGCATAACTGACAAAAATTGAAGACTCGATTATTCGAAATACAGCCGTTGAGAGGCAGTTGGAAGGTTGTGGAAGCAAAAGTTGTTTCTCGGTCGATTCATTCCAGAATTTTTTGCCATGATTTCTAGTGATCCAACGAAATGCTGGAACAATCTGCCACAGAATATCTTGGTTGAAATTCTGTCGTATTTGAATCCGAAAGACCGAAGGAACGCTGCTAACACTTGCCGGTCGTGGTCCAAAGCATTGGACTTTCCTCTTCTTTGGCGACGTCTGGGTTGCGTGTTACACATTGCGGTAGACATCTCCGGGACTATCCGCGTTCCTTTTTGTAAGGCAAAACACGCAGTTCGAATCCTTCAGCATTGCTCTCCGTGGATAAGCCATCTGTGGATTAAAGGAGGAGTATTAACTCCAGCTGAATGGGCCGGAGGCTTTAATCCAGAAACCATCTACTCTCAAATCACATTTCTCATAGAAAGGTATGATTGATAGCGATTAGAATAGATCTAACGTAACTAAAAGAACTAATAACGAATAGTCTGCTTCCCTAACTTTAAACTAAATTTATATTAAATGATACTAAATTTGGGACAAGGTAAGAATGAAATAACAGTAGAAATAAAACTGAATAAAAATTGGAGTTTAACACTTTCAGATTGCAAAAGTAGCCAGAATAATTTAATGGTTAATTTAAACGAGCGAAGTGAATCTCTCCATTTCCAACTAGATCACATTTTGTGGACCGTTTTATTAAAAAGGTACAATACCTACAAAAATGACATTTTGTACTCCCACGTAGAAATGCATGTAGAAGTGCACAATCATATTTTTAAAAAAAATGTTTTCTAAAATCTTCGAAAAATCCTTAGGAAAGGTCATAACAAAAGCGCCATTAGTTTTAAACCGAAACAAAAAATTTATAATTTCTAATAATTTTAGAAGTCGTAGTATCAGTCACTTAATATGCCTCGTCGTACACTTATTTATTTAAGTAATTAGTACTCAATAAAGTGTATAAAGTGCTCGAGTCTATTCGTAACCTGGCTTTTTGCTAGTTTGTAATAATCTTTGAAAAACTTATTCTTCTAACATTTTAATAATATTTTACATAAAATTTTACGTAGAGTGTGTAAATTCATTTTTCAAGCTTGCATTAAACCAATTATAAACTTATACGAATATTTTTAAATATTTTACATTAAGGTATTAAATAAAATTTAAAATATAAAAAAAAAATTTATTAATGAAACTTCTTTTCTTCAGTTAGAGAAAGTAAGAAAGTACACTATACAAAGTAATCATCAGTACAAAAACCTCGAGAATCAATTACAGACCGAGTTGTAGAGATTGTAGTACAGGGCGTATCAGTTGGACGCTATCAATTTTGTATACAGTAGAAACCAATCAAATGATCTGGTCATTTCATATCCACTTTTTCGGACTTTCACCACCGTTCAAGTGAAACAGTGTCCAACAGAATGAGTCCAATTTCTTCTGGATTGCAGTCATTAATTCACATTGCCCTTGGACAGATAAATACACTTAATGAATGACAGACAGTGCTTTAATGGGAATGCTCCTCTTTCCCTGCCTCCAACTGTTAATGTTACACTGTCACTAATCGCTCGTACTGACTTCAGATGCATATCTACTATTGTACAGAAGTGAAGCTCTTTCTGGTGCCCGCCTTGTGATAGGATACCCTTGCGAAAACGAAAAATCTGCTACCGAAAGAAGTAGTAATCATCGCGTTGAACGTGAGCAAGTAGTGTACCCAGATGTTATGTACATTAACTGTTGTTGTTAAGTAGTTTTTTATGCGCATGCTATATTTATTCGTGGACAAAATAACTTTTCAGATTATGATTCTGACCAAAACCACAGAAAGCACACAAATGGGGAAGATGTTGATTAGTAATAGTGACGTAGGTAGTAGCAGATTAGCAAATGGCCTAGTTAGTGCCTCTGGTGCATCATCAGTTGCTTGATTTTCTAGATTTCTTTGTGGCAACAATGAAATTCGTTTTGGATTCATCTTTAATAAAACCTGATGTAGAATTGTTGGAAAGGAGAAAAATTTCTAAAAAATTATGATAACGAAAGTAAATTCGTTTTTAACTATTGACACTGTTAATTTCTTTTAGTCTTTTGGCAGGTGAAAGGATTCCACAGCTGGAGCAGTTCTCTCTGATGGGCTATGAAGATTTTCGAGGACGAACTGAAACCTGCGTCGTACAAGAGCTAATTCTATCATTGGTTAAATTTCTTCGTACTCAAGAACAGCTGAAGACTTTTCGACTTGAATGGAGGATGCCCATTCTACATAAAGCCCTGCTTCTCGGTGCACTGAACATCAGAAATACTACGAACATTGTCCTCCATGATCACATTTTCACCATTTTCTTGGCTAGGTATTTACTTTATTTATATTTACAAGAAAATAATTGATATACCCTGCACCTGACTAAGCCTTACCATGCTAACTAACCTTAACTGCAATTAACAAAACTTTAGTTCGCTAAGTTACAGCTAATTAGGCTTATCTTATGTGACGGTCTCGTTGGTTTGTGGCGGATATACTTGAATGATTCCATGAATGAAATTTTGGAACATTGATTTGTAGTTCTGATTAAATTGTCTCCGCTATTTAATTTCGGCTAAATATGCGTCGAAGTGACCAACAAGCACGTAATTTCTCCGACATCTGAATAGCAATTCACTCCTTGACCGCCATGATGCCTTCAGAACAGTGGAAAACACTTGGATAAAAAGCACGCGGATGAACATCACGTAATGTATCCTTGCGCAGCGTAGTACGCCATGGACGGTAAGGCGATGTGTACTTAGAAAACTTTCTATTTGCAGTACTAGATTCTGCAGTCTGTCCAGATATCTTTCAAATAGTAAAAGAAAAGCATCTGGAAATGCTTGTTTATTTTAATAAAAAGCCTTTAACGTGCTCAGACAAGATAAACAGTAATTTCTTATTATCAAATTTCAATCTGTAATTTTCTTTAAACTTGATGGGCAATCTTAGGAAAAAAGGAAGGAGAAAAAGAGTCAATACCGGTAATATTTTACGAAATCTCACCTGTGGAATTAGGGCTAAATGAATTGTTTTTGGACGAAAAAAATTCGGTAACACACCGTAGGAATAAAAGTGATGGAAAACCTCTGGGTTTTTTTTGGTAAATTTTACGAAAATTTAAATTTAAAGCAGGACACTTTTGCGGAAGCACACATATAAGGCAATGAACATGGTGGTTAAAACTTTTGCAAGTATGGCGCTAGAAGCAATTCGAAACTTTTGCTGAAAGGCGCTACAACCTTTGGCTATCAAAATGTGCAAATCCGCCGCCTCTGAAAGAGTCCCAAGAAAATCTCGAATTTTCCTAAAAACTACCAACAAAACCCGGGATTTTCCATCAGTTTTATTCCTAATATGCATTAACGAATTGTTTCCTTTCAAAAAACTTGAAATTAGCTCTAATTCCACAGGTGAGACTTCGTAAAAAACTACCAAGGCGCAATTTTTCACTGAAAATAGCGCGCATGGAATGAAGTCAACTTGCAGCGACTAACAATTGAAATTTTTAAGGTTTCTCTTCCTTTTCTCAAACTAAATTCCATAGTTGATCAAATTTTGGAAGAAATTCTCAGAACTGAGAATGAGTCGTGAGAAAGGTGGCTGCTTCTGTTAATGAATTTTCTTTACATTAACAACTATTTAAATCAGTTTTTTATCAATGATTAATGTATTAGCTCTTGGTGGTATATTCTATTTCAGTGTTTCCTCTCAGTACAACATGATTTTCTTATTGCAATAAAAGTCTACTATATTGACACTTTAAAATTAATATGGATAAAAAATTAATAAATGTGCGTTTCTGAATTCCTAACTAAATTCCATTATCAAGTTGCCTTTATTAAAAATCCTGGATCCCCCAAAATTTCATTGTCCCGAAGGGATTCGTCCAAGAGATGAGCAATATATAAATATTCTTGAATATAAAGGTACCCCTGGTGGTGCCTGCTGATAACATGGATTTAATTATTGAAACTACGGCGCTTTTTTCCCGATTACCATTCCCCTCCCCTAATGAAATATTATTTCCATTTTTTTCCTTTTTTGGAATAGTTTATGTCTCTTTACGATTTGCATTAAAGATTTGTGCTTCCTATTTTAAATAAAAGCCATATTCTATTACATTGTTAGTGGATAATTCTTGATTGTAACTGGCATTAATTCTGATCATTGCAGACTCAAAAAATTCTCTTAAATATTTTTCTTTTCTTTGCCCAAGGATTACTACATTTTCAAAATCAAGGGAGTGGCACGTTAGTTAGGAATTCAGAAACGTACGTAGCCATATTTATTAATTGCTTATCCTTATTAATTTTAAAGTGTCAAAATAGTAGGCTTATTGCAATATAGAATTAGGACAAGCTAAACATTTTATCATTTCATTTTTATGATTTACATTGAATTTATGGTATTGTTGCAAGAGTATAATTCTGCTGGTTTTGTCTATGGTCTGTCTTGGATATTTTTATGCAATTTTCTTAGTTCACTAAAGAGTAATGAATTTTTCTAAATTACTACTTTCTACAAATAGCAGGAATCCAAGAGTGCTCCTCAAATGTCTGAGTGTGCTTCACAGCCTTCACACACTTCATTTCACTCTGGGTGAACTGACAGATGAAACTCTACCACTGCTGGTGTGCCAGTGTAAGACACTACAGGTGATTCGGATATTCTCTAATACTTTTTTTGTCTACGTGGCCAGGCTTAACAACTTCGAATCTCTCGTTATTTCACCCCTTGTCTGGAAAAAAGTAAAGATAATGTCACCGCAGCTCCGTGCTGAATTTGTAATATGTAAGTATCCTTGCATCTCATTCTAAATTTATCTAAAATTATTCATAGAACGACCACTGCAATGACAATGGCTGACAAGTTAGTTCATCGTCTCGCAACACCAACGAGGAATAGGTTGACTAAGACCAAATAAGCCTTCTTTCAACACTGTGCTCATGTGATAAAAAGTTCACAATACTGTAAATAAAAGCCTTCATTCTAATGCAAAATACGCATGATTTAATGCTAATTCTGTACAAAAATCTATAAAAAAAATAGAAAACAATATAAGAAATGCTAGGTTAGAAATTGTTCTTGAAATAAATCAAGTTGAAAATAAACTGATTCAATTTTTAAAATAGTATTCCCATATTAAAGCTAACTGACAGATCAATGTATACATTTATAATGGTTCCTGTTTTATGATTTTTTTAAATAAAAAGATAAAACTTCTGAACTTTTTCTTCAATCTTTAAAGCTTAAAAGCACTTATTAGAATTTAGTTCATTCCAATTACTTTCAGATCAAGCGTATCATAATCCCACATATTTGAAATGGACCATTCCTCCGGAAGTGCCTTTGGTTTGGTTAGATCTCCATGAAGATATAATTATGAGGAGATGCTGTATTGAATACTTTAATATTTTCTCAGAATCTCTGGGTGAGTGATCTGTCAATCTTCTCATTCTCTAACTAGTGATTAATGACAATAATTTTTTCACTGAGTAAGTTACGAAATATTACTCTTCCATTGGAATATTTTTCTTGTCTGTTCATGGATTTGTCTGATTGTGCTGAATCACGTTAAAACGGATGAATGGATTTTCAAAACATTTAGTACGTACCTTATTTATTGCCCAAATTAAAAGCTAGGCACTTTTATTTCAGTCTCTGTCCCTCCGATTCCTCCGAAGATACCGGTGCAAAAAGGAGGCAGCTCCGTATATTGACAATTTTTCATTTTTAATCGCTACAAGTTTATAGAAAGGCGCCCCATCGATTGGTGCAAAAACGATGCAGCTCCGTTAACTCATAAGGGAAATACAAAGGAAACATTTATAAATATGTATATATATATATATATATATATGTCTCCGGATTGGATTCGGTGCAAGAGGGGGACAGTTTTTTGCTTCTCCTGAAAAATTTGCTGAAACGGAGCTGCCTCCTTTTTGCACTGGTGTCTTCATTTATGGCCCAACTTAAAACCTAGGCACTTTTATTTCAGTCTCTATCCTTCCTATCCATCCGAAATTACCTCAATAGCTCTTAAGTCAGATAGCTGAGCTTATACTTAGTATTTAATAATAAATACATAGTCTATTATAAAATTAACATTACAATAATAAATTAAAACAGACACTTAAAGTTGGTAACCAAAATGACTCCGCAAAACTAAAGGACAAGAAAATAAAAACCACAATCAGAAACAGAACAAGAACCTTAGGCATCTCAATTATTGCCAAAAGAAATTTGTCCATAAAAAACCCCCCTGAAGGGTGAAAGAAAAGCCACAAGCATAATGCTTCCGTCTTAGATTTTTGCAGCAAAATATTAAAGCCGCGAACTGCTCATCACGAATCAACTCCATTTTCCCGACTGCTCACAACTCGTGTTTTGTCGGGTTAATTGCTGTGAGACGCATACGCGCTTACAATTTTTTTCGCCGATCCCACAAGACCTGTTCTTCTCACGAAACATTGTTTCACAGACGTATTCCGTGATACAAAATAAATTCATTCTCACTCTGTTTTGACTTGCCATCGTACAAATATAGCAATATTTATATTATTCAAGATAGATATAATCCCTCACTTTCTATGATGCTATTCAGCTACATAATCTAGGCGTTTTGGGTGCAATCATTTTTAACACTTGCTATTGCCATCATTGATGAATTTAATGTACTTCAATTATTCTTTTTTAATATAAGCAGATGGTTAAAGAATTTAAATAATTTTTATACTTTAATGAAGTCGAAAATACTCTTTTTTCTTAGAGTCATTACATCTAGACTATCGTAACCGCTTTGAAATCCATGATGTCAGTATTCCGCTATTGGGATTGGTTCGTTTGTGTCAAAGACTTTCTCACTTACGTGTCAGAGCGAAACTTCCACTCAAAATTGTTGATGATCTGAGCACTTTAAAAGCAGAAAACAAAACTGGTAAGACATACACACTACCAGGCCACTTTATTAGGTATAACCTTACTACGCAAACAAATGCTGTCTCTCACAACAACTCTTCAAGCCGGTGGGGGCAGTGTCGTGGTGTGGGGCATGTTCTCCTGGCGCAAGGTGGGTTATACGTCTGAAGGCACGTCAGAATGCTAGAGCGTACCTAAACATCGTAGCTGACTGAGTGCAACCGTACATGTTAACACTTTGGCTCAGGCAGATGGCTACTCCCAGCAGGATAATGCATCGGTGCACAAAGCCCGCATCACTATGGGATGATTTGAAGAACATGACGATGGCTTTTCCTTGCTGCAGTGGCCCGCTCAGTCCCCGGATCTCGGCCCGATGAAAATTAGTGGGATGACCTGGAATGGGCAGTTCGCTCCAAGCCTACACCTCCATCCAATCTTCAGGAGTTGCGTAACATACTCATGTCTGCATGGTACCCAATACCTCAACAACGTTTTCATCATGTTGTGAAAACCATGCCTCGACGAAGTCAGGTGTTTTGAGGGCTAAAGGAAGCCCAACACGTTTCTATGCAGGTGTACGTAAAAAAGTGGCCGGCAGTGTACATTATAATCAGAAATATATAATAGTGTATTTACTAATTTCTTTGCAGGTGACTATTACACAAAATTAGATAAACTTTAATCATATCAATCCGCCCACTAATTAATGAATGAGCTAATCTTTTAAGAGATTAAAATTGATTGTTTAAAACAACAAAGTATTAACAGCAATAGAATAGACATCCATTACTGAGATTTCAGTGCTTTTCATGGGAATGTGTGTTGCTAATTTTTCGATGAGGATTCACCTAAGAAAGATTTAAAATAGAACAATTAGATGAGCTGTAATTCTTATATATGTAAACTACGTTTGCATACACACACTGACTTAAGTGATCTGATATACCTCACTTTCTAGGAAAGTAGGCGAACGGAATGATAAGCGTGATGACAGATATTATCACCGCTTTTACAATGCTAGCAATACAAAAAAAAACAAGCCATGGAGGAGTAATAAATATCATATCGCAGCCTTCCCATTTCAGTTTTAGGCGTTGAAGTTTATTTGTTAAAGTTTTAGCGATATATCGAACTTGATGATGATCTGTCCACTGGTACAATGGTTATTAGGTTGGTTAAAGCAAACAGATGTTAAAGTATGATGACTGTGTAAATATTTTGCAGATAATACTTGCTATGTTAGTAATTGGTCTGATAGAAAATGTAAATTGAAACAAATTCTAAATTAGAAATAAATGTTTCTTAGATGATGAGAAATCTGGTAAGTAGGAAATAAGGAATTCTGTAAATTAACAAATATTTGTATTGAATTCTTTATAGCTATTCTAGAACAATGTGTAGAGGTTAATGATTGTTCATTTTTGGTATCATCATTAATTAATTAGAGCATCGGTTTCCAACTTAGGGTACGCGTAGCCCCGGAGGTACGGGTGTACGAAAATTTGAATAATGGCAGAAAAAGGAACATAGGGCTACAGCGTAAGATACAAGACAAGGTAAAAACTATGAAAATAATCCAAAGCTACGGTGAGGGGTGGTGAGGGTTTTTTCGTTATTTGCTCATGAGAAAAACCCTCATTATCCCTCCCTAAACAGTGTTTGACGACACTGTAAATATATACAGATTAGCCGAGTACCGTGGCTTCGCTCCTGAACCTTGCATATATAGCATTAAAAAAAAACTTAGCTATTTAGCATATTATTATTGAGATCGGAGAATATAAAACTTCCCAGCCCGTTGTCGCTTCTCGGGATGGCGCAGATGTATTGCGGGTTGGCGTTACACACTGAAATTTAAAGCAAAAATATAATTCTTCTTTATTCCGTATCCTATGGGAATTTCGAAAAATTCCGGCCTTATTCCTTGTCTACATCATAAAGGGAACCTCTGTGCAAAATTTCAGCTTTCTAGGTCCAAATGTTTGGGCTAAGTGTTGAACAGCCAGTCAGTCAGTCAGTGAGGACTTTCCTTTTTATATATAGAGATTGTTTGTTCAGTTCATTCTGTAAATCCCATTTTAGACCCATTTATTTTCAGTTACAATCTACAAAACTGATAAACAGTAACTACATTAATTACAGTAACTAATATTTTGAGTACATTTATGAAAATGGGCCTTCAAGAGATACGCAAGTGAAAAAAGGTTGGATTAGATGGAAACAATTCAACTACTAGAACGTTAGTTCCAAAAATAACGTATAAATAGAAAATTGTTTCTAAAAGAGAAAAACTTCTACTGATGACTCGACTCTATGACAGCTGTTGCGACCTTGATGAGCTATTTGTAGCTGAACCATCTAGTGTTCAAAAACCCAAAGAGGACAAAGGGAAGAACTAGAAATAGAAAGTTTCCTTCTAAGAAGTTAGGATACAGAAATGCAGTAAATAAAATATGGAGTAGATGAGGCACCATTTTTGAGGAATGGATGAGGCTAAGCTGTATACCAAATTTCATGGAAATCTGACTAGGCGTTTTAACGTGAAGCGCCTGGAAAAATGGCAAATGGATAGAAAAGAAAACTGTTCAAGTGGAGTAGAAAGATTTTGTTCAGTTAATAAATTAATAAAATGTTGATAAATGTCTTTATTAAACTATACATACTTTTAAGAGTTTACCACAAGAGGCGTTTGTCCATAAACGAGAGAAAGAATACGATGAGGAAAAAATATAAATTATAATCCTCGCAGCGGTTCTCAACTCCTCTGGACAATTATCATCGACTACTTTCGCCACTATTAATGCTGACCGTTATGCAGGAAAGCAAACATTCTTGCTGATGAAAACTTCGTTGACGAGTAATTTCGGTAAATTAAAGTAATAAACAGAATTAAAATTCTTTTCTTTTTAAAACGTTGAACGTTGAGAATAATCTCTCTGGATTGACTGTTGATGGCTTTTCTTTGAAGAAGTTTTTCATCTGAAGCCATGTTTCTTTCAGTCTGTCAAGTCGAACAAACTGTCAGGACAGTACAATCGATGATATGCGTTGCATTCTGGGAGAAGTCAAGAATTTTAGATGATTAACAAACAGATTATTTAACGTGTGTAAAAAGAGTTTGTAAGTTAAAAAATTCGAGGCCAATACAAGATTAAATTAAACATTTAACACATTAAAAATGTTTTAGAATTTATTCTTTTGTGTTTCCTCGAATTTTTCAACTTACAAAAAAAACAATTAATAAATCATTCAATGTGTGCCTTTGAGCCCTATTTAAGAACTTAAAATTCTTCCAATGTTTAAATCTACATTTTTAAGTATTTCAAAGAAACTGTTCATAATTTCTCGACTGTTCCAGTATCTTTTAAGTAATACGTGTATCTGTTGTTTTTTCTTTATATTCTCAGGTGTACAGACGCTTCAGATAATTTTCCTGTGTTTGACTCAGAAGCAACAACTTCTGTTGAAAACCATCAGACAAAATTTGCATCGTAGCGGTCTATTCCGAAGGACTGAGATAAGCTGGGAGTGATCATATGCTTGGATGTCGGGAAACGAAGAGGGAGAATGGGATGATTCAGATGAAGAATTGTATGTTTCAGAGGATGGAAAATTCAGAGTAGTTTCTGATATATCTTACGTTGAAAATGGAGATTCCTTGCCTGAATCTAATTCATTCTTTCACCTCTCCATTATTGATGTTAGGATTGCAATTAATGCCTCTGTTTGGAAGGTTTTCAAATTGTTTTTCTTTTAATGAGTTTTAAAGGATTAGTGACTATGTAAACAAGGGCATATGATTTTAGATGAACTAAATCCAGCATTCAATGTTATCCTCATCAATATCTGGGTGCCAGGTGATTGGATATTGCTGGTTTAAACAAAATCTTAGGGCTTCCTTTAATTGATGAAAGAAAGACTCCTTTCAAGGACTCAAGGACAAGTCAAATCTCTATAAATGTAAAAACATATGAAATTTCCAACTTTCGATGCAAAATATTCATTTAAATAAAAATGATTATTTATCTCTGCCATGATATATCAACATCCTGTAAAAATAGATGTGGATTTGTATTATGTATTTCTGTAATATATCTTGAAATTCGATGTTCTTTTTTTCTACAAATTGGCTGTATCCAAATATTGAACATTATTCGCCATAGATATTTACATTTTCCATATCCCAAAATCATGAGATATTGTAGGTAATAATTTATCAAATCTAATAATTTTGGGATATTGAAAATGTAAATATCTGCAAATATCAAAATAGTGTATTATACAAAAAAAAAATACAGGTATCAAAAATAAAAAATAATTAAAAATGATAACTTACTTTTTTTTTTGTTAGTTTGTTTGTTGTTATTTTGTTTACGTTCTGTAATCCTGGTTCATTTGCGAAAAATAAATTGCTAAAAATACCACAAACACATCCCGAACTTGTGATGTTGTTTTGATTTTTCCAGACCCGTTTTTCGGATCATTACTCGTAAAGTTACTCTCTATGATGGGGTAATTAATGCTGCAGTCGAATGGATAGCTTAACTTAAAATTTGAAAACATTCCGAAAGAGAAAAATCATCTGAGCTTGTGCAAATGCACTTCTATATAGTAACAGCGCTCACACACAACTGATTCAACTGACGCACTTGCACTCGCGTGAGTCGTTGTTCAACGTTTGACGCCACTGAACTGAGAAAAAAGTATTTCGGTTATCAGAGCTTTTCGGTATTCAGAATTTCGGATATGAGTTTGTTGATCTGTACTTCCATACGGAGACGTAGGTATTCAGCGGTGACTAGTCCTGGCTGATGAGCACAGCTATTGTCTGTAGAATCCTTGTTTAGATACGAGCACAAGGAATTGCTGTTGCATAATAATTCTGTAACTAAAAGAGGATTGTAGTTTATCTTTCTTAAATAAGTTAACGTGATCAATTAGTTTAAAAGAGCTAGGAAAAGTATTTGAAATGCCAAAACGACTAGGGAATTTATATAAAGACTATAAGAATTATAGAAATAATAAACAGAAGCAAGAAATAATTATTTTAGAAAACTATTTTTTTTAATATACCACGTTTTAAAAACGGACTAAAAAGTATAAAATCATTTGTCCAAGCCCCATACAGATAATCCTGAAACTTTGTGATTGTAAATTTTTAATAGCTATGAAAATACTTGTAAGATTTAAAACAAAAACTTGGGGCGCATACAATAGATAATTGAAATGGTACGGATGGAATGAAAACGCGCTCACGTTTTTCGTTTCAAATCTTACAAGTATTTGCGTAGCTATTAAAAAATTTACAATCACAAAGTTTCAGGACTATCTGTATGGGGTTAGGATTCTGTATGGGGCTAGGAAAAATTATTTTATAATATTTAGTGATTCTTAAAAACGCTGTATATTAAAAAAATTGTTTAAAGTAGGTATTTTCTGATTTTAGTCTTGTGATTAAAATTTTTCAATCGATTTTAAACATTTTGATGAGATTATAAGAGACATGTGATAAATTTCAGGTTTGTTTCAGTTTCTCTTCTCTTGTCATTTTTGCTTCTCCTTCTGTAGGCGTCGCTTGCGTTGAGTGGCTGTCTCCTTGGCCATCAAAGAAATTGTCATTAATGCACTATTCACTATTAATATTATTATTAGTAAATAAAACCATGGTAAAAAAATTAAACAGATTGATATATTATTACCGCGCGCAAGCAAAGCAGCGCTCTGTCGTACCGATCTGTCATCCGAAGAATGAGGGTTCCCAAACGAACAGACAATGTTAATGATAAGAAAACGAGTTACTATTGCATTGTCATCCAGTTCTGAGCTATGTTTAAAGTTTCAAGTCGCTAGCTCATCGGGAAGTTAGTTTAAAATCAACCGCAAAATTTGTATCGGAAGAAATTGTGTTAAACGGACAGACAAGAAGTGAGCTAATAAAAACGTGTTAATAAAAAAATGAAACTGCCAAAGAAGAAATCCAGGATGAGTTCAAAATATCTCGATTTCTTATTTAATGAAAGCATGGAGTCTCTGGATATTAGTCCAACCCATAAATTTGCTAAAAATAAAGACTCACTGTAGGCTAACCACGATAACGTTATGATCGGAAGGAACCCCACATGATTATGACGAATCTGTTTTTCAGCCAATCAAAAAAAGCGCACTTCAAAGCACAGGTCTCTTATTAATTTTCCTCAAAATGTCGCCTCCGAGTGTTTTACAGAGCAGTGCTCTGGAAAATGGAGGACGAAAGTTCTATTTTATAGCTGTAATGTAATATTCTTCGGAACCTCTGAGAGGCTAGGTCAAAAGGCTAGTGCTGACTTCGAATCGTACGACGTTGTCGTAGAACTGCATATATGAATCAAAAAGCTTTGTGAAAAACTTATCTGGCGATGTAAAAGAAGACATAAGCCTCCACTTTGTATACAAAGAAGATTAGAATAGTGTACTCTCCATTATTTCTGTACAATCTTCTATTGACAAGGTGCAGTTTATTCTAAAGGAAGGAGCAGTTTTATTGTTACGGAAATGGACCCCCAAATACGGAATCTATTAATGGAACAAAATTACAGTTGCGAAGCTGCTGCTGTCATTGATGGATGCTGAAATGATAATATGTAGATTCCAAAGAAATAGGGATGTATTCTTCCAATGGTACTGACCCGATTACAAGTAAAGCTAAAATTCCAAAATTGAAAAAGGAAAGAAAAACAAATTACCACTTACAGTTAGACTTTCAGTTTGAGACTTACATATTTAATATTCACTTATGTAATGTGGACCCCTGGGGTCGCGAGAGGTAACGCTCCCGGCGTTAAAAGGGTTGTGTGAACCCTAGGATCCGCCTGAAGGAAAACACCTACGGAAAAATCCACAGCTTCGGGTCGGGAATTGAACCCGGGTTCCTGCAGTCCGCAGCCTTTTCACTGGGCCACCGGGTCCCAACAAATAAACAGTATTTATGAAAAATATTAATTTACATTACGGAGTTGGAATGTGTTACTAACTTTCTCTGCTCATCACAATACTTTCAAAAAAAGGTTAAATAAAACTAAGAGAGAATATAGCATTTTTTTCCGGTGCTGGGAAGTGCTTTGAAGGTTATTCTTCCAATCAAAACAAAATAAGAGAGGAGAGGAAATTGGTTCCATCTCCATATTTCGGAATTTCGCCAGGGTCTCCACTACCATTCGCTTAGAAATGAAACAGTGGTGAATAAGTTATCCAAAGGATTGATTACGCTACAAGTGAATATATGCAAATTTCAATATGTTAAATCTCAGGTCACCTGAGGTGTACACCCGTGATTAGTCCAAGGGTTATGAAGGCAACTATTTAGCTAACATTTCATTAATTGGTAATAGTACGTCGGTTAAAGTGTCACGAAATTGAACGATTTTGGAAGCGCTATCTTACCGCCATTTCCGATGCCAAATTTTCATATTCTGCGATTATATGCATGTGCAAATCCAGGATAGCACTTTTCGATAGGAGAGGTGAACAATGTATTCAATAAAAAAAAAGAAAGTCAAACACCGGCAAAATTGAACGAACCAGGATCTTCGAGGTAGAAAGCCGCATCTCGTGAAACTTAGGAGGTGGTTCCTAAAGTGAAGCACTTCGTCTTAGAAGATAATCCGAAAACGTGAAGGATTGTTGCAAGAGAAGTAGGGGTCTCTCAGTCCAACGGTAAATACAACGTAAGTCACCGGAAATTACAACTGGTCAAACGTCACAAATTCCGTGGGCATAAGGTCCTGTCGACGTATGTTCCAGGGCGACATATCAATTGCCGAAAAGTTTCATTTATTTCCGATAAATGTAAATTTGTTGCGACTTTGGACGAGGCCTTTGTGTATCTTAAGTGACGATAAGAAGTCACAGCAATATATTACAGGCCAAGGGTGAGACAAATTAACATACATGGTATCGAGAATGTGGGGAAAGTTTACCGAGAGGTTTCATGATCGTCGCTGGATACTGCTATTAGGGAAAATTCTAGTTTCGTAAGTTGATCAACCAAGTCAAGTTAACTCCCTCTACTATCAGAGAAACGTTCTGGATCTATTATATCGCAAAAAAATCCTTTCCTGTATGGACTTGGCTTTAATCAAGTTTGGGTGCACCGAACAGAAAACTTCCAAGTCACAAGGGTGGTGTGCACTAGCCTTTCGTTAACTTTGATGGTTGTCAAATCTTCCATCAACCGAATCTTTCTGTTCACAGTTTAACTGTAGTTAAATCGCTGATGAATCTTCAAGTTTTAGCTCGCCTATTTTTCAACCGAGAAATGATTCGTCAACTCCAATCAGCCTTGCGCCGTTCACCTGTTCAAGATGGCTGGTTGTCGCCTTCAATTCAAATCAACTCCTGTGATTTTGACGATGAATTAGATGTATTTTTTTCTTATTGAATATTCCGAAAACAATTTTGAATATGATTAATTCCTGTGAAGGTTTCTATCTGGGTATTTCCAATTTTCAAAAAAATAAATTCTGTCCACGAGTATTTTTCCTGCTCCGCGGGGGCTGCCATTTCGAAACGTACTCCGCCTATGATCAGACATCCGGATATTGGTCAAATGTTATTAACCAATCACAGCCTCTTTTAGAATCACGATACGCTATCAAGGACTCATCAGTGAAGTTTTGTCAATATGTGTTTGGTGAACACCAAGTTGTATTTGAAGACTGATTAAGGTTAACGGCTCATCAATTGATGAATGGGAGATTTGACAACGATGAAAGTAATGAAAGCTTGGTCTAAAGTTAATGAAACTCCGCCCAAAGTCGACCGTGGATTACTTAAAAACCGTTGAACAAAAAAAAAACGTCAGTACTTGCTGTTCCTTTTTCTGATATCCCGGTCCAATCCTGCGACGCATCCCCAATGAACTTTTGCGGGTTCGGGTTTTTTAAACGGGCTCTTAAAAATATGCGACCACGTCCCTTGGACTGATTGTAGGAAGCCTATAGAGAGAGAAATGGGAGGCGATTGATACGAATTCTATGAGAAGGAGTCTTTTGAAAATTGCGATGCAATGCAAAGCTTTGAAATAAGGGGGCTATCACATAGAATATGTTGGAACGTGGCGGCGAGGATTTCCATAACGTTGTGAAGTTTAGAATTCGTTCACTTGTAACATAATCAACCCTATATTCGTTATGCCGTAAGAATTACTTCGTAAGGTTTCATTCTCTTTCGAATTTCAATTCCTTAGCACGTTTCTGTTCAATTATGGAACAAATTAAGATGTGGATCAGAAGAAAATGTTTAATAGTACAATCATATCATGCGCCTTTCATCAACATAACGTCATGTTTATTATAATGCTTTTTATTTATGTAAATTTAGAGTTTTACGTAATATTTAAAAATGAATTCGTATATGTAATATTATGGAACTCAGCATTCTTATGTATAACTTATGTAAAAAATTTTCTATTTATATAAAAGCATATCACTTAATTTTTTTTTTGGGGGGGGGTAATAAAAAAAAAAGTTTTTTTTAAAAAAAAATAAAATAATCAAAAAAAAATAAAAATCAGAACTCAAAACAAGAAATATACATTAAAAATAGAATAAAGAAAATTCATTGAGATGGCGGTTTCAGCACATGAATGTTGTTTATTCTGGTTTTAATTTGTATTATTTTCTTGTGCATTTAGACAAAGAAAAAGCGTCTCAAATTGTATAAACACATTAAATGTTGAGACCAGGTTCTAATGACATTTCAAAACAGCTGTTTATATGTCGTTTATATGTCGTTCATCAGTTGTGAAGTAGTTTCTTCCAATTGCTACTTGTGTTCACCACTGTATTGAGACCTTCATGTTTACGGATGACTACTCTCAATTTATGAAGCGTGAAACGGCTGTTTCATGTTTATATGTCGTTCATCAGTTGTGAAGTAGTTTATATGACGTTCATCAGTTGTGAAGTAGTTTCTTTATAATGCTACTTGTGTTCACCACTGTATTGAGACCTTGATGTTTACGGATGACTACTCTCAATTGATGAAGCGTGAAAGAGCTGTTTCATGTTTATATGTCGTTCATCAGTTGTGAAGTAGTTTCTTCCTAATGCTACTTGTGTTCACCACTGTATTGAGACCTTGATGTTTACGGATGACTACTCTCAATTGATGAAGCGTGAAACAGCTGTTTCATGTTTATATGTCGTTCATCAGTTGTGAAGTAGTTTCTTCCTATTGCTACTTGTGTTCACCACTGTATTGAGACCTTGATGTACTCTCAATTGATGAAGCGTGAAACAGCTGTTTCATGTTTATATGTCGTTCATCAGTTGTGAAGTAGTTTGTTCCTAATGCTACTTGTGTTCACCACTGTATTGAGACTTTGGTGTTTACTGGTGAGTACTCTAAATTGATGAAGCGTAAAACAGCTGTTTCATGTTTATATGTCGTTCATCAGTTGTGAAGTAGTTTCTTCCTAATGCTACTTGTGTTCACCACTGTATCTGGGGGCACGGCAGTGCCCCCGCCAAGACGAGGCGAAGGCAGGAAGGGCACTACCTACCTTCTCGTGAAGTGTTTCGTCGTATTTTCGAACCCTCATAGCTTCGGCTTGGAAAATACTAGAGAGCTCAAATTTTCAGGATAAGATGCAATTAGCAGACTAATGAAATACGCTAAGTTTCAATTATATAGCTTTTATTCTTTGGATTTTATTAATACCTAAAATACGTCGATTCCGTCACTGACTCACTGACTCACTGACTCATGATCATCAAAACCCCTAGGGTACTTCCTGAAGTCCTAGAAAGCTGAAATTTGGTATGCAGGTTAGAATTAGCACACAAACAACATAAAAATTAAGAAATCCGTAACTTTCACATTCCAATCCCTCATAAAGGGGGGGGGGAATCTGGTTATGTAATATCGAACCCTCATAGCTTCGGCCTGGATAATACTAGAGAGCTCAAATTTTCAGGATAAGATGCAGTTACCATACTAATGAAATACGCTAAGTTTCATTTATCTAGCTTTTATACTTTGGATTTTATTAAGATCTGAAATATGTTGTACCCTACAATGCTTCGGCCTAAATAATACTGTGTAATAATGTTTTTTCCTGCAAAAGTGCAAACAGCTTGTATATACAAGTTGACCAATAGAAAAACAGAAAAGTAGGGTATTGAAAAAAAATCCATTTTCTAAATAATCTTAAAACTAAATTTAGTTGTTTAGTTGTTTAGTTTACATCCAAAACATTTCATGTAAAATAAGTTGCCAAGACTTATGCTCATATCGCTTTCACTGTTAAAAAGTTATCAGATCTCATCCTACAAAAAGAAATGAAATCCCACCCAAAACATTTCATGTAAAATAAGGGGTTGCCAAGACTCGCATGCTCATAACGCTTTCACTGTTAAAAAGTTATCAGATCTCATCCTACAAAAAGAAATGAAATCCCACCCAAAACACTTCGTGTAAAATAAGTTGCCAAGACTCACATGCTCATAATGCTTTCACTGTTAAAAAGATATGAGATCTCATGTAGAGCCAAGCCCCCAACTCCACGAGGCCTAACTCTACAAGCCCTAACTCTAAAAACCCTATATCTTGGTCAAAAAGTACGGCTTGGTCGTTTCATGGAACTATTTCATCTCAACCAAAACATTTCATGTAAAATACGTTGCCAAGATGCTCATAACGCTT
>JAFIDM010047139.1:159-16593 GCA_023159025.1 Thereuonema tuberculata
TTTAAAATATGTTCGCTCTGGAACTCTTTCTGATGATGTTTAACATATAAATTACTAATATTCGTTTTTATTAGTCATACATCTAAAAAGGTTAATCTTTCATCTTTTTCTTCTAATTTAAATTTTATGTCAACATTCTTTCTATTTATAAAGTTAAAAGAATTTTGAAACTGCCTTTTTGTTCCGTACCATATAACCAATATATCGTCAGCATATCTGTAGTATTCAAAATTAAATTTTGATTCCTTTAATACCTCATTTTCAAAAAAATTCATGAAAATATTACAAAGGCTATCATATAGGTGAACCCATTGGAAAACTTTGATTTGTTTGAAGGTTTTCTTCTTGTGTTGAAAATAAGTGTTGCTAGTAATAATTCTAATCCAATTCATAAATTCAATGTTATTTAAATTTAGATTCATTAATTTTTCATTATTCTCAAATGCCACTTTTTCCACAATTTGCAAAGTTTCTTGAACAGGAATATTTGAATAGATGTTGTCGATGTCTAAGGAATAAAGATAAAAATTTGTTCTTATTTTTGAAATACAAATGCTGTAATTTCATTTCCAAATCTTTAGTGTTTCTAATTATAACATCTTCCCTTGGCAATTTGAACTTATTCTGTTAAAAAATCTTGATACGTTATGTACAGGACTACCGTATGCGTTGATTAACAGGGTTGTTGATTTTGTGTATTTTAACTCTACCTTCTAACGTGGGAGTTTTACAAGCATCTTTTAGAATTTCATTTTTTTGTATAGTATTTATTGTCCCTTTCTCTTCTAGTTCTTGTAATTTTGTTTTTTCTTTGTTGTATAAAGTTACAGTTGGGTTCTGTTTTACTTCTTCATAATGAAGATCTTCCAATAGGTTATCCAATTTTTCAATGTAATCTTGTTTATTCATGATTATCAGTTTATTTCCTTTATCTGATTTTGTTGTGTGTATATTCTTGTCTTTCCCAGTTTTCCTGAGGATATCTAATTCTTCTTTGTTTAAATTTAATGGTGTTTTATTACAGTTTTTATAAAAACCTTCTATTTCTTTTAAAAAATCTTCTCTTAGCAGCTAACTGAAGTTTTGCTAGTTTTTAGATCTAAGCTGTTTTCTTTATCAAATACTAAGTCAAGACCTTTGTTTAAAAGTTCCAATTCTTTTTTATTGAATTTTCTGCTGCCCATATTGACGACGTAATTTTTATTATCCACAAATTTCTTGCTCGTGATTTTCTTGATTTCCTATTTTTGGCTAGATTTTTAATTTTTTTATAATGATACAACACATTTACACATTTTATTGAATGCAGTAGAAATTTATACATTTGTCAAACTATAGATTTACTAAGGAGGGTCTTGGAGAGTATGCAGTATAGTCATCGATAGTTACTTTACTTTTAGGAGATATTTGTTTATGTTTGAGCAAAAGCAGTAATAGATAGATTGTCTTAATATGGTAAAAGAAATTACTTTCCACCCAACATTGAACATTGTTAATTTACAATTTCAGATAAATAAAGCAAGTTTAAAACACTACAAATTATTGTGCACATAAAAAGTACAGACATAATACAGAGATGTTTGTCTGAAGTTTAATCATTCAAATCTAATGGGGAGGAGGAATGCTTTGTAACAAATACATGAAGTGAACTAGACCATAGAGTTTACAATTAAAAACAAATGAGACACACAAACACACTGAGATGTAGAAATAATGTTCTGCAGAAGCCAATTGATATTGACCTTAAGTTGGACAGTTACCTAAACAGTAGTAAATAGAAAAGCAAATATAGATTTTCCTTTACCAATAGTTGTCCATTCCTATGTTATAATACTGAAAATTCTCATGAATGTCGTAGCTCAATCCTAAAATAATAGTATATTTACAAAAGAGTTATTATTTCAAATGTGAAGTTTGGGAAGACGAGATTGGTTGATCAAAAATTGGCTTAAAATAACAATTGTTGTGAATACCCAAACACTTAAGACAACTACTACTCAAAGTGACTTCAAAGCTGGTGTAAAAAGACCCTGATTACTGATCTGAAGAACATTTACAGGAAAAAGAAAACAACAACCCATCAAAATTACATAATTCCAACAAAAATCATTATAAACACTATTTCCAAAAAACAGTATTTCCTTCTAACTGTGCGGCCATCTTGGCTTTGGCTTGCTGTTACAGTCGGCGCGAAGGCCAAAGTATATGCGCTCGCAGGTTCCTCATGTGGCAAAACATAACATATCTGTATGAGAATCCTCTACTATGAGATTTTAAATTTTTATAGCCATATTAAGGTTACTTTTTGACTCGCCCTCATATCTCCTACGAGATATTCAATTGTAAAATTAGACAAAAACTTACATCAAACAACTTTTTTTTGCAATTGGAATTCCAATATTATGTACTAACAGAGCCGTTACAACCTATCAATATTATTATTAACTTTTTTTGAATTTCATTTATCTGGATCTGTTAGCATAGAGCATATCAAAGCGATTTACAGAGAATAGTGAAGTCCTAGATCTGTCAATGGTATGAGCAAACTTTGAGTATAAACATCTTCATCCTAATAACTTTAAAGATATAGGTTAATTTAGCCTTCAATCTCTTTAAGAAAGAAGAAGTTTGAGTCCTTAACTTCTAAAAAGATTAAACTGAAGCACAGTATGGAAATATATATTCTTCTCAGGAGCTTACTTCTAGAATGCAGTATTTAATTTCAATAATAACATCTTAATTTTCATTGACTGGATTAAAACCAAATTTAAAGAGCTGGACTTTTTAAATTCATTTGTGGAATTTTCAAAAACTTGGGAGCCTCATACCTGCAGTGATAGAGTTTTGTCTGTTAGCACTTCAGAAGGTTTACAGCCAGTGTCAGTAAGCACTATTACCAGTGTTCTAAGTCTTCTCACATCCACTCATTGACAAAAAAATTTGTCGCCACAAAGGAAGCGTTGGTTTCAAATGAAATTTTTATGAATTTGATGATAGACACAGGACAGGACTGATAACAATTACATAGAAGGAGGATATTGTCCTGCAGAGCTGCGGTACATAGTAAGGTCACCTTTAGTACCTCTTTGGACCATCTTTTATCGTATGGCTTGTGACAGACTTGCCCACAATTCTTGCTAATAACACTCCAAATCTTGAACACTGCTTCATAGCAACAGTCGGTGTCCCATCTGGTTCCAGATGTGCTCTATTGGCGACAGATCAGGCGAGCGGACAAGCCAAGTAAGTGTTGAAACATGACGTTGACAGTTCTGTGAAACCTTAGCTATGTGCAGATGAGCGTTCTCTTGTTGGAAAAAACTGCTCCAGTCTGCCCAGCCAGGAAAGGCAGCACATGGGGCTGCAGGATCTCATGAACATACCATTGGGATGTCCCTCGTATCAGTACTAGTGATGAATAACTATCAAATGCAATGCCACTCCAGACCGTCATGTCTGCAGTGGGGGCTGTATCAACATCCCCTGGAATCAAGGCCTGAGCGCTGGTTTTGTGACATCAATTCATCGGAACATAGATCCATTGGAACTCGTTTCTGTCTAGAATGTTGTTTAACATTAATAAACGAAATTCTGTAGTTTATAAAGTTTAACGAATAGTTAGGATGACTAAAAAATAAAATCTTTAAATTATCAAAGTATTTTTTTATACTAGCAGTAATTTGTAGCAAGAAAACAATCGTCAAAAAAAAAAAAAAATTAGGATTTCATTTTTATTTTTAGTTTGTTTTAGTCTAGCAAAGTTTGTTTCTTAGGTAATGAAACTTTATTATAAAATAAATAAGTATTCGGACAACAAACAATATTTTGATGTTTATTTTATTAAGTTTTGAACGCTTAAAAAAAATAAAAATCAATTACTACATTTACATCAGTCACATGATACATAACTACTGTATAACAATATTCATTAAAACAAAAGCAAGCATAAGAAATAGAGAGATTGTTTTTTAAATCTTATGAATGATTTTATTAAAAAAGTAAATAAACATTATTAAAATTTGTGCTTATTTATTAAATAGACATGAAACTGAAAGCCATGCATTATTACAAAAATAATTACATGATATGACAGACATTCTTATAAGATATTTTCATTTTTACAATAATAATAATAGAATCTCAAATGATAAAAAAATAAAATTCAAACAAAAATATCACAACAATATTATACTAATACAGTTACATTTCAATAATGAATGACTAAACATTCAACAAAATTAATATAAGCTTATCAATGCAGCACTAGTAATAATAAGCACATTAAATTCTTTTATTTATCAAAGAGTTAAATAATGTTTAGAAATTTATCAAAACAAATGTAACTAAAAAAGCTAAACAAAGTCTTTTCAACTTTTACTTTAAAGATTTTCTTATGAAATTAGTTAGAGAAAGTAACAAATCTTAAACATCGCTTTCAAATTACTACTAATTTTAATTTCTACATGCAAAATCTCGTTAAGTCGTTACTCAAGAGACCAAACATTTTTGACGACTAAGGCGGAGTGGGAATTTTTGAAAAAAAAACACCGAAATACAGTATTTCATGAATTGCTGAAAGATTCGGTGAGAAAGACAAGATTTTCAGAAATCGATTCATGCAAAATAATAAAAAAAATACTTTTTATAGTTACCACATTTTAATCGTTTTAAAAGAAAGGCAATGTCTGTCTTTGAAACGTTCCAGCCAACCATTGCTGCTGCTGAAATCTTCAATGTTCAATTCCATGGCTTTTTGTTTGAGAATCACGGCAGAAATCGGCACATTTTGCGATCTGGCATGTTTTAGCCATCGAACTAAAACCTCCTCGAGCTCGTCAAACTTCAATTTCCTCATTCTCTTTCTTTTGTCTTTGCAGTCAGCTTCTTCAATTACTTGTTTCGATGAAAGAATATCGTTTAATGTAGTCCTGGGAATATGGTGTTCTTTGGCAAAAGCTGTTTTCGAAACATTTGATTTTTCAAAGAGTGCAATTAAGTCTTTTTGTTCCTTTAAAAGATAACGAGGTAAGTTTTCGTTTCCCTGGCATGTTAAAAACGTAATCGAACCACAAAATTGCAAAAGAAAAAATAGCCCTTATAGCGCGGCTCTCTCGCTATGAAATGTCAAGAAAAAGGTCTACACTCGACAGAGTCGCAACGAGAAGTGTGCTTTGAATGATTAGCAGTGAGATTCCAAGAACCCAAATCCCCCGAAGGGGTAGGAAAGGAAAGTGACAGGCATGATCGAAAATTCCCCGTTAAGGCTTGGCTTTTTTCAAGTGAAGGGACGGGGCTTAATTCAACACGATGGCATGCATAATGGAGAGGAAAGATGCTTTTGGCCATTTTTGAGACTGACGAGTTATCCGAAGTAGAATTAAATTTGGCGACGGGTAAAGGAGGGTTATTTTACATTATTGTGTATGAGACCTTGTCGGGACCAAAGGAAAACGACGACTTAAATGGAGTGATGATTTATCCGGGTAACGAATTAACGAGGTTTTACTGTATTTTAGTTCCACTGAAAATTTGTTACTTCATTGAGCCAAAATTTGTTCTCCTAGAAATTTTTTATCACGAATACATTTGTTACATGAAAGTTATATCTTAATAAGTATATTTAATTTTCTTTTTTTAGAACTAGATTTAGGGAATTCGTTTCTCTTAGCATAGTAGTTTTTTAATAATGTATTTGTGGATACTCTTAACACATGTTTTAGAACAACTTCCACAGAATGGCATCAGCACATTCTTCATTTGAAATATGTCTCCAACTACTAATAATTCACAAGTTAAATTAAAAACAACTTCCCTTGGATTTTTTTCTTTCAGACACTGACTTTCATTTTCATTTGATAATAATTTTTGTACAGTAACATAATTATACAGAACAGCATTTACAATGTCTGGATGTGGGCAGAGCAAACCATCTCTATCTAAATTTCTTATAAAACTATAAGAAACATCTAAGCTGAGGCATTTGTCTATTGTCAAATTTTTTTTACAAAAATCACATTTATTTTTTTGTAGAAATTTATTTATACAGTAACCTGTCAAATATGTAATCACAGGTAAAACAGGTTAAGCTTCATTTAAATCTTTGGACCTAACCTGGATAAATATAGGACTTTCACATTCTATATTGTGTGAATGTATTTCATCAAAATCTTCAATAACTATATCACCGTATTTATTGGGGGATAAAGTTAAGGGTAATGAATTTTGAACTCAATTTCATAAATTTAAGTTAATGAAATGTTATATTGTGACAGATTGTGATTTATTTTAACAGTGATTCCAGACTAATTTACTACATTACAGGCTATGTAACCAGGAAGCTTATTTTGAGAAGTGATTACAAACATAGCCAAGTGAACTCTTGGACAGTGACGCATTAACAACAAGCCACATTTCTTCTTTCACATGGAAGTTTAATGTTGGTGGATTGGTGTATCTTTTGAAAACATTAAATGATTTTTCTTCTCTTAATTGAAAATCATTTCACTCATTGGTTTAGCTCTAATGAAGTGAATAGTGAATGCTTTGTAGATATTTCTTCAAGATAATCTTAAAAATCCCAAAGTGTTGACAGGATTTACCCAGCATAAGATATAATTATGTAAGTAGCCAAATGTTAAGATTTTATATTATTACTCGAATGCATTTCTATGAGAAAACAATTAATAAAAACGACAGTTAATTCTGAAGACATCTACCATGGCTACAAAGTACTCAAGTATTGACAGCTGTTGAAATAAGAAAAATATTAAATGGGAGGAACATAGACTTGTTTTCAAAACAAAACTGATTAATGAAAAATAAAAAAAAGCCTTGATTGAGATTATTACTGAAAATATCCAAGAAGGTTGAAAACAATTAGAAAGCTTCAATTTAAATCCTAAACAAAGAGATAAAAACAGAAGAACATTAATTTCGCTTATCACAAGGAGCAAAATAAATGAATTCGAAGAGAGAAACAAAACAGTTTTATGAAAAAAAATAGGATAAAATTTTATAAAAAAAAATAAATCTTTTTAAGCTATATTTAGTAATAAAATATTCCTCTTACTATTCTATTTCTTCATTTTTATTATTTAATTAAAAAAAGAAAAAACATGATCATAGGGATTAATATGTACACTGTGTCTGTATTCATATCTCTCTTCGGGATCATCCACTGGTACGACATAGAGTTGGATTTCAATAGGATAGGAAAACAAGAATATTACCCACTAAGCATAGAAGAATCATCCCAATTCTGCTGTTGAGAGATTAATGTTACTTCGAAAGACAAGACCTAATAGATATTATAGAACTTCACAGTGGAAAAATCAAAAATATTTGGAAGTTCTTCTATATTAGACAGGACACTTCAGATCTCCAATTTGTAATAGTAAAAGCTGACAAAATACATATCCCTTGCCCTCAATGAACTAGAGGTGAAAATTATTGAAAAACAACAGCAGCAGAACTGATAAAAAGGCTCGATAGAAAAAGAAATCTAGTCATGGCAGAAATCGTTAAAATGAATAAGATGTTAAAAGCATAAAATTATAGTTTGTTTATTGATGACAATTAAAAAAAAAAGTAAAATTGGAGTGAGAAGATACAGTTTTTATCATACGTAGGTTTCTAGGTGCAGATGTTAGGGATGACTCCGGATGTGGGTGTCTCCCTCTATGAACAAACAAAACTATATTTAGATCCCATCCACGTATTTATTCTAGCCACTGTAGTATCACCTCCTACAAGATATCTCTATACCTTTCTAAGGGAAGGTACCAGGTACAGATGAAATACCTATCGAACTGCTCAGGGAGGCGGGGGAGGAAGCAACTACAATACTAGAAGAAGTCTGTAAACAAGTATGGAAGAAGATCTTACGGCCTAATGATTGGAAAAGAACGGTATACATCCCAATACCGAAAAAAGGAGATGCTAGAGGTTGTGCCAACAATCGCACAATTGCATTGATCCTGCATTCCAGTAAAGTCATGCTTAAAATACTGCAAAAAAGACTTGAAACTTACATGGAGAGAGAAATGCCAAGAGAACAGGCAGGTTTTAGAAAGGGAAGAGAAACGTGGGATCAGATTGCAAACATGCAATGGATTATGGAGAAAACAAAAGAATTTCAGAAATGTATTTATCTGTGCTTTATAGATTACAGCAAAGCGTTTGATTGCGTAGATCATGAAAGACTATGGACTGAAATGAGATCTATGGGGATTACCGAACATTTGATTCGACTATTAAGGGAACTATATAGAGAGCAAGAGGCTACAATAAGGACTGAGTCTGGAGATAAAGAGTGGTTTAATATTGGAAAGCGATTGAGACAGGGATGCATCCT
Source organism: Thereuonema tuberculata (assembly GCA_023159025.1). Taxonomy (NCBI): domain Eukaryota; kingdom Metazoa; phylum Arthropoda; class Chilopoda; order Scutigeromorpha; family Scutigeridae; genus Thereuonema; species Thereuonema tuberculata. The sequence continues at coordinate 8,513 of JAFIDM010047139.1, forward strand.
CTCACCATACTTGTTCAACCTGTACAGCGAGCACATCATGAGAAGAGCAGGACTTAGAGAAATCAGGGGCAAGGATTGGAATAATCAAGAGCAACAACTTAAGATATGCAGATGATACCATCTTGTTGGCAGAAATGAAAAAGACATAAAAAATCTTCTAGACAAAGTAAAAGATGAAAGCTTAAAGTTTGGACTTAGATTGAACTTAAAGAAAACTAAGATCATGACATCAGGAAAAATGGGAGAGCTCAAATTCGGAGATGAGGTGATAGAGAAAGTCTCACATTTTGATTTTCTGGGTTTAAGGGAGGTTGAGGATTGAAGATGCAAAGAAGGTATAGGGAAAAGAATTTTGTTGGGCAGGCGAGCAATGTTGAGCCTGGAGAAGATAAAAGACAGAGACATCTCTAAATCTACAAAGATTAGGATAGTAAAAGCAATGGTTTTTCCCATGATGATGTACGGATGTGTGACAATGCGAAAAAGGAAAAGAAAGAAAATCAACTCCTTTGAACGCTGGTGCTGGAAAAGAATTTTGAGGGTACCGTGGACTGCAAGGAAGACTAACCGATGGATTTTAGATCAGATTAAACCAATCTATTCGTTGGAAGCATTGATTTTAAAGCAAAATCTTTCTTATTTTGGCCACATTATGAGAGCGGATAATTCCATTGAAAAAATGATCATGCTTGGGAAGGTAGAGGGGAAAAGAAGAAGAGGAAAGCAACGAAGAAGATGGATGGAGGATATAAGGGAAGGTAGAGGGAAAAAGAAGAAGAGGAAAGCAACGAAGAAGATGGATGGAGGATGTAAGGGAAGGTAGAGGGGAAAAGAAGAAGAGGAAAGCAACGAAGATGATGGATGGAGGATGTAAGAGAAGCTATAGGGATTTCTTTACAACAATTAAAATATGCAGCAAGTGATAGATCTATTTGGAGAGCCTTTGTACATGAAGTCACCAGAAGATGCAGACGAATTGATGGAGCCTAACTACAACAAATACCTTTCTAAAGAAAACATGAATATTTATATCAAATTAGAGCAAAGTGAAAAATCTATTTTTGCACTCTAATCGACACGATTACGAGTAGCTATTGAAGTAGAAACATGAAATTTCTGGAGGACGTAGGCGGAATTTGGAGGAGGAGAGAACCCCCCCCCCCTTAATATTTTGAGTAAAAAAAAATCCTACAAATATAATGTGAATATAAGTCTACAGCCATTATTCATTTTTGACCCCCAATCAAAAAGTTTGCTCCCCCCCCCCCAAATAAAAATGCTGAAATTCCGCTGATGGTTGATGATTTGATATCTTGTGAAATTGCCGGATACTGAAATCGTTGAATATATTTTCTTATTATTTATCATTGAGTCATAACGAATATTTTCATAAATACGTTCTTCATTTATAACATTTTCATGACTAATTTTTTATGTTATAATTCTACAGAAAAATATAAATAAATAATAATGCAAATAACAATTGCATGGGAAAATAACATAAAATTTAACATGAAAAACTGAGAAATGACGAAAATGCACAATCGTTTGCTTTCATGCCTTGAGCCATCCTCGACGGAAATCTGGAACAGCTGTTTCGTCCTTATGAGGAATCATCAGCCAGATTTACTCTCGATGTTCAATCTCAGAAAGCATGAAAGCGTATGGATGTAAGATAGGCTTATATATTTTACAATTGAGAACCTTTTTGCCTCGTATTATTTTCAAGACTTTTAAGATACAAAACAATAAAGTAGGAGAATAGATACTTGCAGGTTTAACGTCTGTATATAATATTAATAAAAAGGATTTAATTAAGGCCACCACACATTGAAAAAAATGTATGTACAAATTAAAAATTACACTAGTACTTCTGGGGTGGAACCTCTTCCCCCCCCCCCCCCCCGGTGAAACACGCCAACCTTTAATGAAATGGGTTGCACAGCACTCTTTGACCCTCAAGAACAGGGATTTCAATTATTTAACCGTAGGTCACACCTGCAGTACCAACCACTCATTGAACTTTGAGAGGCCAAAAATCATATGTAATGAAAGACACGACTTTAAAAGAAAATGTAAAGAGTCCTTCTTTATCATTACAGACAATAATTGTTATAATGATAATCTCTCTGTTCACACAATTCCCCAATATGGTTTCCATAAGTTTTTATAATTCACCATTTATTTGCATCCGCTCCTTTCTCCATTCCATTTTATTGTTTTTGTTTGTTTTAAACTATTTCTTTTCTTTATATAATATGTGGGTAAAAATTAGATAAGTGGCTAAAATGAAACACAGAAAAATTTTGGAAAAAATTTAAGAAATATGCATTTATTAATTTTTAATTCACTTACTGTTAACTTATTATTGATAACAAAATCACTTTTCATACACTTAAGTAGATATTATAGCTTTAATATAGAATTTTTAAAAGTGGTATGCCAAGAAAATGACCAGTCTGACAGGAAAATGACAACCGAATGACAAGATACAGGATAATGATCACTCCCATTCTTATTAATTGGAAAATGAAGTTCAATCAGCTACTAACATTATTAAACTCTAAGGTCGTACTATAAAAGAACAATATGAAGGAAAATCAACATAACAAAGCCTCTGATAAATCATAATCCTTAAAGAAATGGAACAATGAATGTGATTTTAATTTGGAGCAGAAAAATTACGAGTAGTATAGTCACCGCTACAAAACCTCTGAAATATTATCAAATTACATATTAGCTTACATTTTAGTCTTCATGCTATGTTCTATAACATATAATAATTATTTTAAACCCAGATTTCATATTTGGGAAAACAATATTTTAAATTACAGTGAACTGAAGCTGCGAACATGGAATTGTCACCCGGCAGGAAAATGACTTTTCATATACTGCCTTGAAATTTTAATGCCTAATTTTTATTTTTTTATCTTAAACATATTTGATATGATTAATAAGATATTATGAATGTTTTAAACATTTAATTTCAAAAATAAACAATTTTTCCGGGTAATAAATGTCAAGAATTAGATTTAGCCGCTTATCTAATTTTTACCCATATATATTTTTAATAACTGTACTTTTAATATACAATAATGCACAAATCTGTCCTTTCAAGTGTTAATTAATTTTGCTTATGCTCTACTATATCTTGTCGTAAGATATCCTGTTTCCATCCTCATCATAATGCATTCCTACAAGAGAACCCAGGAGAGGACACTTGCTGTCCCCGATGCGACAATGGTTCAATCCAAGGTCACATGTCCCCTCGGCTCCAACTTCGAATTTCTCTAACCGTTGTATTAGCTCTCTTGAAAAAGGGGCGTGGACGACCCCGAAAATACTAGTGTAATTTTTAATTTGTACATATTTTTTTTTTTTTTTCAATTTTAAATGTGTGGTGGCCTTAATTATATCCTTATTCTTAGGATGAAAGATCTTTAGGATTTATGAAAAAAAAAAAATATTTGTTGAAAAACATAAAATTGACTTTGATTTTACAATGAAAAATCGTATATCACTGTATATCTTCAGAAATAAGAATTGACTGGAAAACGCAGCTTTCTCATCTAGGTTTAATTGGTATAATTTTTTCATTTTTTAAAATAGATTAAACACCCACACATTGAAGCTCAACATAGAATACATTCTTGACATCTAAGTTATTTGAACAAACGTGAATTTAAATTACCATTCAGTTTCTTTATAATAATGAGGGTAATAAAGTCTTACTTTGCATTAAAATTAGCTTAAAAAAAGTATTTCATCATTTCAGGGAATTTTTAAATATTTAAAATAGAATGTTATTCATGTGCAAATCAAACTTAGGTTTTTCAAAGCATTTTATTGTGTGTCTGTTCCGTGGGATTTTACAAAATGTAAAAGTGCGCCATTAAACAAAATAGAAGTAGAGAAGTCCGTTCTATAGTACATTTAAATGTAAGAAAAATTCTAAATATCATTTCTAAAAAATAAAATAAAATATTAATTTTGTAATACAATCGATCAATTTTTATTATGTGATATGGCATTACAATAGTTTTCAAAATATAAATTCTTAGTATTTTTTTAGTAGAATTTTGTTTTTGGTTGTTTCTTATCCTACTTTGTAATTTTCTTAATTCATAATTTACCATTTGGAGGAAAAATATTTCCGAAATTTGTCACCAGATGCCGCAGATAGCAATTAAAAATGGCGCTAGTCATAAAGGATACAGTGTTGTCAGTATCAGAGGTTTTCCTCCTAGTCTGGTGGCTTTTAGGATCATGAATGAAAAATTTTTATTATTTTCTAGTCCTAATAATATGTATTTATACATTATTATAGGACTACTTACGAAACCGGAAAGCGTGATTGAAGCGTAAACGGAAATCCGATGTTTTAGCTGCAAGACATGCGCTTTTTTCTTTATTCTTTTCATTTTTGTTTCTTTCTAGTTCGCCAAACGTGGCTTACTATGGTCGAATTCTTCGAGATCGGAAGGTTTTAAAGTGGGTTTGACAGATTTTTGAAGTCTAAACATTGATTTCAGGTTTTCGAGTGGGCAATACTAACACCTCTATTCAATTACGTATCTTTAAACAATAGAGGACATACTGCCCTGTACACACCCTTAGAAAACTGTGGCGTCCGCCATCTTTTAGTTAGGCAAAGGAAAGACGAAACAGGGACTCTTATCGCTATTATAGTGGAAACTCGTTAAATTTCTTTATTTTTATCGAAAACATTACATTGTAGTAAAACTCAATGAATAAAACAAAATTGTTATAAAAGAAATAACTGCTTATATTTACAAAAAAGTGTTATATTTAAACGATCATTTTTATGTAAAGCAAAATTAATCAGAATTTAAGATGGAACAACGTTATAGCAGAGAAAAAAAAAATAAAGTATTTTTTAAAATACAACAACCAAGATGAAATATATTACAGTTTATACATGTATTTATTGTATATTATAAATTAAAAAGAACTTATTTTAAAAATATTTACTTTATAGAGAAAAGGAATTTGATTTCCCAAAGCCTCTAAGAACACATTTAGAAGAAATAAAAATAAAAAAGATATTATAGAAAGTAATTTAGAAGATCTTCAAAGCAGCTAATCATTCTATTAATAATGGTTCTGAATAAAAATCAAATTTAATGAAAATTGATATTTCTAATAAAAAAATGTTAATTCAAATCGTTCCCCGTATAAACAGAAATCAAAAAGAATGTTTTAGAGAGACAATAGCTTGTAATATTAGATAAACAATAAATAAACTATTACAAAACAATTTCACAATCATTTCTAAATTACACTAAATTTTATTATTGTTTTATTATGTTAATGATTCAGAGAACTATTAAAAACAACAATAAAATTGCTACCCAATGTAAAGACGTGTTATATTAAGAAACACTAATAAAGAAGTGCATTAAGAATTTTCACTTTTTTCTAATATTGAATAAAGCAGTTTTCATTGATAGAACATTATTTTATAAAGAATATGAAATTTAAGAAATATCTATGATCTTTATTATTTCAAAACTTGATAACTTCTTTGTCTATGAGACACGCATTTATAAATTAGGCATTACGAAATCCTATCAAATCATATAATATCATAAATAACCATTTATTAAATAATCGTAATTCATTAAATAAATAATAGTAAGGTCAAATATTATCTTTAAAGAATTTAGATTAATAAGATATATTATATTTCTGAGATTCCAAAACCTCTTTGCTTCTTACCAATAGTTCTTTTCTCTTTGTAATTTTGAAGCTCATCAAAGACTATTCCAAAGTGTATAGCTTAAAAATGGTCTTTGATTACAAAAACAAAACAACTTTCGAACAGAACATCAGACAATTATTATTTTAAATTGGATAATTTCAGGCTACTGTGAAAGAAGCCGCAATATATATGTAATAAAAGTTATCGAATGCAAATAAGATATTAAAAGTTATATTTGGATAATATTTACCATTATTCTTCATTTGCAAAAATAGGAAAAAAAAAACAACAATATTATATTAATAGTAAAGCATGACTCCTTTTTAAAATTTGGGAAGGTTTTTCCAAAAATAAAATATTCCAAACATTGTATACAGGGAATTTTAGTCATCTACAATACATTATCATCTAAAAAAACGTATAAGCGAAGTCTAATATTTCATTTAGGCAAAGATCTGAATACACTGAAGCTCGATTATAACGCGGTCTTTTATATCGCGAATTCGGATATAACGCGATTTGGTCTTGGAGCCCTTCTACTGTATTTTGGAAAAGGTGTATAATTGTAAAATTACAAAATTAAATGTTTTTTCGCCTAAAATCAAATCAAAGGGGTAAACTAATATCCTTGTTTCCTTATTATATACAGTAATTGAGACTCTATACCCACCCTAAGGTCACGAAAATACGTCAAATACAATATATTTTTAAAAAATACCAGAATCGCGGACTTTTTCGTTTAGTCAAAATGAATATCGAGATCTATTTTTCTGCCAATCACAACCAGTAAAGATCTCATGTAATCTAATAGGCGTATGAATACCTAGTTTCGATTCACGTGACTCGTCGTTTCTACAAGATGTCAAGATGGCGGCCCCAAATCGATGTGGCTAATATAACCAATCAAAGTGTTGAAAAGGTAATGATTCATGTATTTATAAATATAAAATTCTCTCACAGATCTGAATGATGTAGGTAATCGCGAAATGACCATTTTAAATCGATTTGGAATCGTGTGGGCGATAATAGGGTACGATATTTGACGTCGCGAAATAATAAAAGTTCGGTAATATCGCGATCTTCGAGATCTTGGATCCGAAAGATCGCGTCATTACCTAGCTTCTGTGTATTTCAAAAATTGTGAGTTTGAAGAGAAAAAAAAAATTTTTTTGGAAGGATAGAAAAGTATTTCAAATATTTTTTTTTTCTTTAATTAACTTTCAATTTTGTCAATTGGAAGCAACGAAGTACTTTTCTATAATAATAATAATAATAATAATAATACTTTAGAAACCAACATAACGTAATGTGATTTCAAGGGAACGACAACGAATTTCTGTAAATATAGAAAACGGAAAAAAAGGGTTTTCTTGCCTAACAACAAAATGGCAGCCGCTGCTATTTATCTTACTACGTTTAGGCATCAGCAGACCATCTAGTTGCCTCACGACCTGTGCCTCTAACATCTCGAAGACAAAGAAATTAGTCGTCGGAATCGCAGTGTTTAACTGGACTGTAACACTGTTTTATTTTAAATAGAACTCATTATTATAACTACGATTATCCTATTCCTGCAGCATCGTAGAAATAGTTCTCAGTTTCTCCAAAGGTAGAGTTTTATGTTTGCCTATCGTTGATTATTTAAAGTGCTCAGTTCCTTATGCTTTTTAATTGCTGTTGAACTATTGATACCTGAGAAACCATCATCATTCAGAAGAACTCTTGATATGTCGTCGAAAAGAATTGAAAAATCTTATAAATGTGAGTTTTGTGAAAAATGCTTTTCTCAAAGTGTAAATTTAAAAATCCATCTTAGATTTCATACAGGTGAGAAGCCATTTAAATGTGGGTTTTGTGAAAAATGTTTTTCTCAAAGTGGAGATTTAAAAAGACATCTTCGTTCACATACAGGTGAAAAGCCATTTAAATGTGAGTTTTGTGAAAAATGTTTTTCTCGAAATGGACATTTAAAAAGTCATCTTCAATCACATACAGGTGAAAAGCCACTTAAATGTGAGTTTTGTGAAAAATGTTTTTCTGAAAATTACGATTTAAAAATCCATGTTAGATCACATACAGGTGTAAAGCCATTTAAATGTGAGTTTTGTGAAAAATGTTTTTCTCAAAATGGAGATTTAAAAACACATCTTAGATCACATACAGGTGAAAAGCCGTTTAAATGTGAGTTTTGTGAAAAATGTTTTTCTCGAAATGGACATTTAATACGTCATCTTCGATCACATACAGGTTTAAAGCCATTTAAATGTGAGTTTTGTGAAAAATGTTTTTCTCAAAATGTACATTTAGAAAACCATCTACGATCACATACAGGTGAAAAGCCATTTAAATGTGAGTTTTG
>JAFIDM010047140.1:0-24026 GCA_023159025.1 Thereuonema tuberculata
CTAATATTTTAATAGTTATAATAAATCGACATATGAGTATTGTCACATTACCCCCCTCAATATTTTTTTTTTTTCAATAAAAAAAAAACAAATGTTTTATTTCAAAACAACCCTGTGACAAACTCACATTACAAAAATAAAACGAAGCTTAAAAACTATTTACAAAGGCTCTTCTTGTTACTTCAAGGTGTCTTCTCTTGACTGATGTCTTCTTCAGAGTAAGGAATCAAAAATGTATGTATTAAACACAGTTCAAGGTTCACTGCTACAGGTTACAGTTCACAGTTTTACTGCATCGTCGCACAATTTAAAGTTCACTTCTACACACTATTCACAGTCTATTATTTTTTTTTTCACCTGAGTGAAATATTTAGAGTTCACTATTTACACTATTTACAGTCTAGAAGCACGGACTTTCAGTCTGACGCTATCGTCCCCAGGTAGTCCATCAATTTCGTGACGAGTGCGTCCCTCACGTCCCGGGTCGATTACCCGAGTACAGGTCGGAAATCCCCGAAGTCGGTTACAAGTTGTTTTACGCTTTGCGCTTTTTATTTTTTTATTTATCACCTCCGTAATCAGGTGGATAACTTCACCTGCGGACTCGTCGGCTCGACCAGGTGCTCCTTACATTCGGGTGGGTTGGGGTATCCTCACAACCTCTAGCGCTCCTTTTTGGCACCCCCTCAGGCAACACCATGGCCACGTCGCGTTCATCGGTTTATTTGTCAAATGAACGGGCGCTGCTGACTTCTATCTGTAATGCTCCCATGGTGACAATTGTGGCACCTTTCTATCACACAAAGTGCTCTCTCTAGCACCTCCCCAGTCATCTTCTTTAAAAGACATTACCTATCACCAACCTCGGCAACTCCTTCACCATAATTAAGCAAATCGTCCGTACGCCAAGTCCGAACCACACGAATGAGGACTGCCCCGTGAACAAAAACGCTCGACTGTGTGTCCTTCTCGCCGAACGACACTAGTTTTTTCGTACCGTAGAACAACTCTCCCCTCCGTCTAATGCAATTGCTGTACGAAGATTTCTGCTCACGTCTAATCCTCTTGAGGTCGACTGGCTATTTCTCCCTTCACTCGGTTCGTGATTCGTCCAACGATTTCCGCCGGTATCCCTTGGTATCGGTCTGTCTCGATCTGGGCTATGCTCTCCCGCTTTCCGCTTGCTTGGTGGAGATTCCGTCCGATCACTGTTTCTGCGGTAACCCGGTCCGTTACTCCTACTTGTAGGCGATGACACGCTGTTCACGTTTGCTTTCCTATCGGGCTGTGTGAAGCTTTCACTGGCGTGGTCGTAATTCCCTAGCATGAACTGAAATTTTTCGATGGTCATTGCGTCCACACTCATGAGCAGATTTCGTATATGAACTGGAAAATGTCTCGTGAGTAAGCTTATAATGTCCTGCTCTGACATCGGCGGTTCACACTGCCTCAGCGCAGCTATCTTGTCCTCTGCGTAACCACGCATACTACCATCTCCTCTCCTCCAGTAGGAGTGCATGAGGTCGAATTTGAATTTGGCCTGTGCCTCCTTTCCCCAGAATCGAGCGAGAAATTTACTCTTAAACTCGTCCATGGTGGTGGGAAACGGGTCCAAGGTATCCATCCACGTTTTCGCCGCTCCTTTTAGCATTTGGTATATTATCCGCGGCTTCAGTGCCTCTCTGACATTCGTTAATGCAAAGTAATTTGTGACAGCCTTCATAAATGCACTGGGATGTTCGCCGGACGTCCCATTAAAGGTCAATGTGGGTGGTATATTGGTCAATGCCGTTGCCAGCGTTACAGGTGCTGTTGGTAGGCGTTCCATTTTGTCATTCATGTCCTTAACTCGTTCTTCTACGAGCTGTCGAACTTCCTGTACTTGTTGAACAACCACTGTTTGTACATGTGTGCTTAGCTGGGCATGTTTGTCAACCGCGTCGCGGTGCACCTGTCCGACCTTCTCTGTTATTCCTATTATGCTCTGCTTGACTTCGCCAATTTGTCCATTGACTTGGCTGAGTTCGTCGGCCACTTTGCCTTCTAAGGTGTCGCACTTTTGCTGCACTGCTGATTCGACTTGGGCTATGCGACCGTCGAAGGTCGTTTTGAATTCACTGATTGTACGTTGGACGTCATCCTTAATACTCCGAAGACCTTGTTCAAGCCTCTCGGACAGCTTTACTTCTTGAGCATCGATTTTTGCACTTTGTTCACTTATTTTTGCATCTAATCTCTGCAGCGTTTCTCCAGTCTTTGCACCTAGCTCCTCGACTATGGTATTCAGTCTCTGAATTGACTCGTTAGTCTTGGCCATCTGTTCGTCCATTTTGGCATTTAATTTTGTATTTTGTTCGTCCATTTTGGCATTTAATTTTGTGTTTTGTTCGTCCATTTTGGCACCTAATTGCGTGCTTTGTTCGGCCATTTTGTTACCTATGTCAGCTTTCAATTGCGTGTTTTGTTCGTCCATTTTGTTACCTAATTGCGTGTTTTGTTCGGCCAACCTAGCCATAGCTTCAAATAGCTCTGCTAATCCTGGTTGCCTTGCCGGACTACGCGGCGCTTCCGCAGCTAGTGTCTCAGGCGCGGGAGCTACAATGTGAACTGGTCTAGGCACTGCCACGCTAACGTGTGCAGCCTGCTCTTCTAAATTTAACTGCTGCATCAAGCTAGAATCTAACGACTCGGGATCGCTCGCTTCTCCATTACTGGCGTAGGTTCCAGCCTCCCTATACTGAGAAAACGCGTCTTTGGGCGTCTTTCCGTCTGAATCACCGTTATTGCTCATGACGACTCTAAACTAATTTGCTATTCTAATTACTTAACTCCTTAAACTTGCATATACGTCCTCACAACATGTAATGGAACACACCTCTCCGTGGGCCGTGTCCACTTCGTGTTTCAGTCCGCTGTCTTCCTTCGGGCGCCTGGATATCGGGTCCTGCTGTCTTCGTGCGTGGGCGCCTCGTGTATCGGGTCCTCGTTGTTGTCGGGCCCCACGTTGGCAAGCCAAATATGTAACGGTACCACGCTGATAATTTTAGTCCTTCAGGGGTTGTTCGGGTATTTTGTTGGGCGCCAACCGAAAAGTCCGTTCGGTGAATTTTCTATCTACCCCCCTCCAAAGTCGTTACATGGTATGCCCTGACTAATCCAATCCATTCGGAGCGTGGGGGAGCCACACTTCACGTTCACGCACAAAGAAGCACAACGCATTCACCACATTAATTTAAACTTAACCATTTTTATTCGACACAGCAAAATAACAATATGTCACTTCTCTACAGGAATGACAATTTCGGCGAAGCTATGGCTTATAACTTCTTAAAGCATAAAGTTAAATTACGACGCACTGAAATTTCACTTACGAAGCACTAAGTAACTAAATTACGAAGCACAAATTTTCACTTACGAAGCACTAAATAACTAAATTACGAAGCACAAATTTTCACTTACGAAGCACTAAGTAACTTGGGGAATCCTGCACGGGTGTACACGTGCATTGAACACAGAATTTGCAAGCTTTATTTTGCAAATTAATTTCAGTAATGTTTCGCTCAAATAAATTGTAGAAATTGTAGGCTATCCACGGGTTGCCTATTCTAGCTAAAGATAACTTGACTTAACACGCCCTATCTCTAACAAACGCATCGAGAATTTGAGGCGCGGCCGCCAATACATCGTCCACGGCGATCGACGAGGCCGGGTGCATTGTAGCAAAAGGTTAAGGGAGCGAAACTGCGGCGAGAGAGAGCGATTTTCCTCGAACACCCCGTTTTATAAACTTTAAGAGCGCCGCTGTGTGACGTCACGCGTCGCACAGACCATACGGATAGCAGGATTGCATATCTGCCCAAATAAGGGAGATTACCTCATTATTACCTCACATGGAGTGATAATGCTAATTAACCAATAGAATTACAATGCTTACAACAATTCCAAATATGGAATGATGGCCACAAGGAAATTCCTAAGAATAGGAAATTTCCAAACTCAAATAAACTCAGCTTAATTAATTAAAGCAAAAAGAAAATTAATTCCTTATTAAAATCCTTAAATTCAACTAATCTTAAATTACACAACTACTTAAAACACCTAAATTTCTAACACTAAATTGCATTAAATCCTAATAAGTTACATTTAAAAGATTTATCTCCTAAAATCCTAAATTAAAATAAATTAAAGCCTAAACTAAAATAAAAATCACTGACAATAATTAAAACTAACTCTAACGAAGTCTTTCGCCATTAGCTTTTACAAAATAATTACTTTGAAATTATTTTTCTCAATTGACATTTCTTTTGTCTTTACAATGATAATAATATTAATATTCTAATATTTTAATAGTTATAATAAATCGACATATGAGTATTGTCACAATATATATATATAATTCCTCTTCATTCCAAATTTCCCCTTCTTGTTCTCGTAACTGGGTTTTGCTGTCTCCCTTCATCTCTCTCCCTCTCCACGAGGTTCTTCCCCGCCCCCGGCGATAGGGCCCAATGCCAACACCCCTAAATCCCGAATGGTTCCGCCCAACTCAAAGCGTCCGTTGGATCTAATTTCTTATTTTTCGAATATGTTATTCATTTCTCCGCTTGAGAACGAAGTGTAGCTCACTTCGAAAGCGCTCGCATTTATTGTATTATTATTTATGTATTTTATTAGAACTGTGTGTGGTGGCCAGAACCCAATTCCTTATTAATAAGATGGTGCCATTTTTTTTTCCGATTCAATGTTTATTTTAATTTTTTCTGTTTCGTAATATTCTGCTAAATATTCTAATTTATCTACCCATTTGCTTTTTTCTGTTGTATTATCAAACGCCTTTCTAGACCATCTATTTTGATTCATGAAAGTCAACCTCCCCAGATATTTTAATTTGCTTGAAGCTTCTCTGCTAAAGAACGATGACCACCCCATTTCACTTTTAACTGCTATAGTAGGTGTCAAATTGTTCCCTCCTGTAAGTTTTCTTCCAAATGTGCTTTGGATATTTGTTAATTTTTGAAGTTCTGTTTCTGTATTAATTATGGTTTCGTTACCATATGTTAGAATAGGCACAGCCATTTTTATATTTATCTATGGTTTCATTGAGTACAAATAAATTGTCTGAAGCTCTTCTATCTTTTCTGAATCCATTCTGTAATTCTCTCAATATGTTGTTGTTTTCCATTATTGTATCCAATCTGTTAGTTAGTATTTTGGTGAACAGTTTACAGAGATTACTAATGATCGTTATAGGTCTGTAGTTTTTCAATTTTTCCAGTTCCTTTTTTTGTACTTTATGGATTAATTTTACTTCGCTTTGTTTCCATTCCTGTGGAATGATTTCTGTTTCTATTATTTTGTTATATAATATTTTAATCCATTTGTTTCGTTTTTCTCCTCCATATTTAATGAATTCATTAGCTATTAGGTCTAGCCCAGTTGTTTTATTGTATTTTAAATCTTTTATGTTTTGTTCTAACTATTTTTTATTAATTTTTGAGGTTATTTTACCTTTTTTAATTTTTTGATCATTTGTTTTGACTTATTAGCCTCTTCCCAGTTTACGAGAGCCTTCATCACTTTTCCGCGTGCGTCAGGTCTCCTTCGATTTCATCAAAATAGGGGTGATAAAGAGGGGATGTTTACTTTTTATCAATATTAGTTTACTAGTAGCTGCGTTCTATTTGTGCTTTTCGGGAAAGAATTATGGAAAGAATAAATACTACTGCAAAAATCTTCCTCCTTTATTTTTTTCTTAAAAGCGAAAATGTCCAAAAGAATTTCTCAGGAAAGTATCCATCTCAGCGTATCAGCCCTCTGCTGAGTAAAATCGTCCCGCGACGACGCAAGCGCAAAAATCCTTCACTGCGATTGGCTGGTACCCTCTTCTCCGGTTTAGCCGAAATTCAAACTGCAATCATTGTCAAACAAGGCTCTGCACCGAATTGGTTTACTCAGTCCGCGTGATAAAATAAGCAACAATCAGAACAGTCAAGTTATAAGTCAGAAATAAGTTCTTCTATAACTGTAGAATAGATTTTGGTATTAATCTGAAACCCAAGACATCGGTGAAATTAATTTTAGGGATCTTTTATTGCATTTTAAAAGTCAATTACTTAAACGAAACCCTGAAAAAGTCGCCATTTGAAACCCCTCTTTCGGAATGTTTCGTGTTTCGGCTACCTTAGAGTCTTTTGAGGGGTGATTATTATTTTAGTTCATGAAGTTCTGATGGAGTCGTTGTATTTGTACTATAGGGTAGGTTGTTTTATTTTTTTTGTATTTTTTTCTTTTTCTTCCCTTAGCCAATTGGAGCGCAACTGGCCATTGTGGATCTATTTAACGTATTAATTGTACTATATTGAATTTATATCTCAGTATATTAATGGGAAAAAAAAATATATAGAATAATTTTTACTTACACGGGAACCTTTCCAACCTTATAATCGCAGATTGTAATGAAACTTTGCAGAATGAATCATTAGATTGTGTTAATGAAATGACATGAATCTTAGGTGCCCAATCAATCGCTAAGGGGCTAATTTTTGTCGAAAAGTTGGGTCGTTTTACCGTCACTCGCCAGATGGCGACAGCGGTCTTCAAGTCACGCAGATGCAGTAGAGTAACCAGAAGTACATAACGCCATCTGGTAACAAATTCTTATATAATCTTATTTTTCGAAAGTCAATGATGAAATTTGAATGTTGATTCGGAAAGATTATTGAACTTATTCTAAATGGAATAGAAGCAGATAAAACGGAAACTACATGAGTTCTAAATTTTGTATATAATATAAAGACACTAATGATATTTATTTATTTATCGATTAGGCGTCGTAAAATCATAAAAAAAAACCCACACTGCTTGTGAATTTTAATGCATTTTTATTGTTTTAAATGTACGGATGGATTACTTAATAAAATATTTTATATATTTGGTCCATTATTAAAAAATGTTCTCGTTATTTATTTTGGTATTATTTTTTATTTCTTTAACAGCTTAAAATTGAGAAGTGCATAGCCTTGACAGCTTATAACTTACCTTCGAAATCACGAATCAAATCCGTGGAAATGATTTTATTTTTATAATAAGTATCATTTTCTCGTATTTACTTTTTTCTAATAGTAAGTCCCCTTTTTTTTGGTCATATTTCTTTTCTTTGATTATCTTTATGTTAAGATCTTTTATTGTCTTATAAGATTAACTTAGTGAATAAAGAAATGTAAGCTAAAATTAAGTAAATAAAAACACTTTTAAATTTTAAACAGCAAAATGAACAAACAGAAATATAATAAATAAAAGTAAACACTTTGTGCAAATTCGTTTAATATTTTTGTTTATTGCAGTAAAAAATACTCTGTAATTCACACTCTTGTGTTATATGATTAACTTAGTGAATAAAGAAATGTATAATCTTACAAAAAAGAGAAAGAAATTGTTTCGGCAAACAAAACAAAAAGCAAAAGAAAAAAAAAACTATAAATTTGTTTGGATTAAGAACCAAAAAATCTTTGTATAGAAAAAGGAAAATTCCGTAATTTTAAAAATTGGCAATGAAAATGATCTTATATAAATTCAATAAGATAAAACCAGTGAAAGAAAAGAAAGAAGAAAATAGAAGAAATTAATATTCACCCTAAAACATATAATTTTGATAGTTTATATAACTGGAAAGAATACAATAATTTGGTTAATTGTCAAACTAATTTGAATTGTGTGTTTTTAAATATAAGAAGACTTAAGAAAGAATTTTGATTATTTAAAGGCTAATATAGTGCAACTTATTGATTATATTGATGTAATTATTTTAGCAGAGGTTAATGTTAACTTGGAAGAAATCAAAATCTTTAAGCTATATTTATTTAATACTATATTTAAATTACGTGAAACTAAAAAAGGTGGTGGTTTGTTAATATTTTATAAAAAATTTTATAACTATAGATAGTAGGAATATTGATTCTAAATCTTTTGAAAATGTAATCTGCACTGTAAAGAAAAAAGTAATAAATTTATATTAACGTAAAGAAATAGAAGCAACTATAATAGCAGTTTACAGACCACCTAATAGTAATAAAAATGACTTTATTATAGAATTAAATGAAGTTATACAAGAACTTAATAAGAAAGTTAATGACAAACATCCACTTTTATCAATTGGTGATATAAATATTAATTTATTAGATAATAAAAATAATCCATTAATACAAAATTATATAGAAATATATCATAATCTTGGTCTTAGGAACTATATCTATGCTGTTACCACAGATGTTAAAACAAATATCTCTCACTCCAAAACTTGTATTGATCACTGCTTTATTGATCACTATTTGCAAAAGCAAATAAGTTTAAAATTATTGGAAACATTATTAAAAATGATATAAAAGGATCACTATTTGGTTTTATTGCAATTTAAGTATTTTCACTTGAATTCTCAAAATATAAATGAAATTCTTGAATACAATAAATCAAATTATATAAAAAATGAATCATTTTTCTTAAGCAAAATACAGTCATGAACTACTAAATTAATGTTATATAAAATTAATGATCCAAATAAAATTATGAATTTATTAATGAAATGTATTCATGAATCAAAAAAAAAATATTTGAGTGAGGTACAAGAAAAAGATAAATTCATAGCAATGAATTCACTTCCTTCAAATGTAAATAAAAATGCATATAAAAAAATATGGATGACTGATAATTTATTTAGACATATTGAAGAAAAAGATAAATTATTTCAAAAGTATAAAAATAACAAAGCTAATAAACAATACCATAAAGAATATAAAATGAAAAGGAATTGGATGAACAGTTACATAAAAAAAAATTATAATAAATGAAATGAGAAATATTAAAAATGGAAAAAGTTATTGGAAAATAATACATTCTGTAATAAATAATAAAGATGATTTAACTGCAAACAAAAGCGAAAAGGATTACATATCACACTTTTAGAAATGGGAAAATGTTTTGTAAATATTGGAAATGTTGAAACTTGCAATTGTAATAAGAATTTGACTGGAATTATACTATTCAGTCTTCAAACTCATTGATTATATTACCTCCTACTGAAAATGATATATTAGAAATAATTAAAAATATGAAAAATAAGAACTCTGTAGGTCTTGATAACTTTATGGTAAAGGATATTAAAATATTTACTTATGACATTCCACAAATTTTAACTATTCTATTTGATAATATTGTTACTAAAGATGTTTATCCTGATAAGTGGAAAATGTCCAAATTAATTCCTATTTACAAAAATGGAAATTATATTGACATAACTAATTACAGGCCAATATCAATCCTCTCAAATCTCTCAAAAATTGCAGAAACCTATTTTACAAATTCAATATATAAATTCTTAGAAAAATATCAGTTGTTACGGATCACCCTGTATCTCAGAGATGATATACAAAACAGAGTATTTATTAACGAAATCGGAAGCCTACACCCATAAATGTAGGTGATAAAAATTAAATTTAGCTATGGAATGCTGGGCCCGGAAATCCCACGGCTAAAACCAGATAAATATAAAATATCAAATAGAATTAAAGAAATGATAAACAACTCAGGTATATCTAGCAACAAAATGTATTTGAAATGAGCTTAATATTATATAATCACACACAACAAATCAAGACCAAAGTAATAGAAATTACATATCAATATAAAAATATATATATATAATAATAACACACAATGCTTTGTTGATAAATTCGGTAATTTCAACAGAATATAAATTAAGGAAAAAATATTATTCAAAGGTTGGTAATTAATAAACAGTAATTCACAATAACCTTGTCAATGCAATGTAACAACAGTATAACTTAAGATATATTCTCAGAGATAGTTTGTGTCACTTTTATGAGAATAGTCTGATCGAAAATAGTTTGTTTTTTTTTGTTTTTTTTCTTAAATCAGATTTTCTGAACAAAGTATGTCCGAAAAATTCACTTTCTGATTTAACTTTCTAAAGGAAAATGTTACTCTCAGTTTCGGCGATCTGACCTGATTATACTGGCCTGATTATCTGACCTGATTATAATATTGGATAGCTCTGACAAAATTCACTAAATTGTTCATGTCAAGGTATCCACATAAACACAAAGAAACACAGCACATTCTTTTTTTTTTTTTCGTGAACGTTTCTTACTAATAATGGCTGCTCAATGTATCCAGAGCTATCTTTGGGGGCGTGCGACTTTTCTTAATATCTGACAGATATCCAAGAAGCCGACGCTATGTTAAGCAGAACAAATCTCAATGTATCCAGAGATATGCGCACCACACGATGAAATAACAGTCTCGCCATTAACTGAGCATAGGGAAAAAACTATATTGCGTCAGCCAAAATTGTCACTTCACTCCGGCTAAAGGAAACACGTCCTTGTCCTGCGATACTCCACAGCAAGACTGATTCAGGAGTTTCAAGAATGCATTTTATAGGCATGATGACGTAAACAACGTTTTACCAATGGCCCTTCAAGAAATAAGGAGTGACTTGAAACTTCGAATGATATCACTATAATCCCCGTATAGAAACAAAATGGCCGCACCTTTTCACAGCACAAAAATTAGTTCCAAATAAAAGCAAAATTACATATAATAATATATATTATCATTTATAGATAACAATTATAAAAGTTATATATGGTGATAGGGTTCAAGAATATATAAAAAAAATACTAAATAAAAAGTTTTAATGTGGAAAACCTGCCATTTCACTATCAATTAGAAAACAAGGAGAAGAGATAAAAAAACATGGCGGATCCTGCGAAAAAAGTAAACAAGGCAAAGGTCACTTTGCCTTGACTAAGTGACATAACCACACAGAATTGCGTCAGATAAAAGTAGGAGAAGAAAAATAAAATAAGGAAAATTAAAAGGACCGTAACAATCCCTCCCCACTCAGATGACGTAAAGTCGACCTAACTCAACCTGAACTGAAAACACCGCATGCAAAAAATTACGCCTAAATATAATCTCTCAAAATAGAATAGACAAAACCAAAACAACAACAACAAAAATCTAATCATTATCTTCATCTCGTCGGAATTCCCGAAGATGAGAAATATGAACGCTCCTCGACTGAGTCGAATCAGACAACAATTCAACAATGTAAGATACACGTGAAGTGACACGGCGCACAATAAACGGCCCCTCGTAGCAAGGGAATAATTTAGCCGCACGTTGACCGGGTTTTGATGAAACAGAATGAGTACGTACAAGAACAAGATCACCCACCTGGAAAACTTTCTGCTTGTGTTGTTTGTCATATCTTTCTTTAGCCCTAGAAGCGCAATGTTCTCTTTGAACTTTGATCTCTGATATAATTTTCCCTATTTTTCGACTGAAATCAACAGGCCATATCCGTTCCTACATCACTGGTCAATACGACATTCCCAGGCAAAGTCTCACGACCTAACATACAGAACGATGGAGAGAAACCAGTCGCTTCATTTACTGATCCTCTAAGACAAAAGAGAAGTTTGTGTAGATCCATGTCCCATTTTTGATGTTTGTCCTGCAGGTAACTCTTTATCAGGGTTTTCAGAGATCCTATATATCGCTCAGAGGCGTTGGAGGCGGCGTGATATGGACTACAAAACTGGTGTTTGATATTGTGATTTTCACAAAATTCGCGGAATAGATTTGATCTAAACTGTGCGCCATTATCACTAACTAAAACCCTCGGGAAACCAAACCTATTAAATACTGTTTCCATAAATTTTATACAGGTTTTGGCATTAGCATTCCTCATTGGACTCGCCTCTGTCCATCCACTGAAGGTATCAACCATGACGAAAAGATGTGCGTTGCCATTGCTGCTTCGGGGAAGGGGGCCGGTGAAGTCGACGGCAATAGTATCCCAACGATCCCTTTTCTCTGCTAACTCCCCCAATCCCAACGGCGCTTCCCTGCTAGGCTTAATGCACTGACAACTCTCACAGGCTCTCACAAATTGATAAACATCTCGACTCATACCAGGCCAGAAGAATCTCTCACGAATCTTACAAAGTGTTTTAAATTTGCCATGATGTCCTCCAATCTCTTTGTTGACGTGCCAATGTTCGATAACTTCCTTCACCATGACTTTAGGCACTACTCTTAATTCAATAAATTCTTCCTTCTTCCGAACGAATCGTCTTTTTACAAGCAGATTATTCTTTAAAAAGAAATTTCCTCTGGACTTCCCATCTCTTGAGTTTTGGGCGATTATTTTGAGCTTTCTTTTGCAAAATTCGTCACTTTTCTGTTTCTCGAGCCAAACGGAATCTTCCACTATGATCCTGCGGCAATTAACACGAGATAATGTATCAGCCACAACATTTTCCTTACCTCTACGATGACGAATCTCGAAATCATAGTGTTGAAGTTTGAGACTCCACCGGGTCACACGACTGGAAATCTCACTCCGAGAAGACAACCATTTCAATGCCAGGTGATCGGTATATATTATAAATCTAAATCCTTCCAGATATTGTCTAAAATGCAATACTCCATAAACTACCACAAGGCATTCCAATTCCGGCATTGAATAGTTTTTCTCAGCTCCCACGAGACTTCGACTTGAATAAGCAATTATTCTCTCCCCTTTCTCGAAAGTCTGCATGAGGTTAGCAGAAATGCCTTCACCAGATGCTTCACAATAAAGATGGAATTCACGTGAAAAATTCGGCTGGGCCAGGACAGGCTCCGTCGAAAGAACACGTTTAAGGCTATCGACTGCTGCACTCTCTGCCTCGCCCCATTTCCATACAGCTCCCTTCCGTAACAAACTTCTTAAGGGGGCATTAATTTCGGCAAGCTTGGGGATGAACTCTCTAAAATACTGACACATCCCCAAAAATCTTCTCACCTGACGCACATTTCTTGGGTATAGGAACTCCAGAATGGGTTTCACTCTCTCAGTAGACGGTCGAATTCCAGTTTTATCGATATGAAAACCAAGATATTCAATCTCAGACAATCCAAAGGCAGATTTCTCAAAATTCACGCGTAGACCAAAATTATGCAACTGTCTCAATAAAGCATCTAACACCGTCACATGGGTGTCCCAGTCCGGCGTTGCAACAAGCAGATCATCTGCATATCTGCCGACAAATTTTTGCCATTCAGGCCCTACAACCTGATCCAGAATCTGATTCAAGCATGAAGCATGAAGTTTCATTACATTTAATAATCTATATCATCATTTATAGAGAACAATTATAAAATTTACATAAGGTGGTAGGATGCAAGAATATATAAAAAAAAATGATAAATAAAAAGTTTTAATGTGGAAAGCTTGTCATTTCAAGATTAGTTAGAAAACAGAGGGAAGAGATAAAAAAAAAATGGCGGACAGTAGCGGAGAAGTAAACAAGGCAAAGGTCACTTCGCCTCAAGTAAGTGACATAACCACATAGAATTGCGTCATAGAAAGAAGGGGAAGAAAAATAAAATAAGGAAAAAGAAAAGTCCGTAACAGTAACGTAAAACAAAAAACAATTAAGGATTTTTTTAAGTAAAAGAACTCTTTTAATTATTATAATATGAATTGCATATGGTGTGTTGTATTTGTTAAAATATACATTTAAACCTATATTATTAATTTTTTTTACAATTTTCGTTTAACCGAGTTTTTCTTGGTCCACATTAACTCGGATAATCGGGACTCTACTGTATTTATAGAAAGTATTTATAA
Source organism: Thereuonema tuberculata (assembly GCA_023159025.1). Lineage (NCBI taxonomy): Eukaryota > Metazoa > Arthropoda > Chilopoda > Scutigeromorpha > Scutigeridae > Thereuonema > Thereuonema tuberculata. The sequence continues at coordinate 13,697 of JAFIDM010047140.1, forward strand.
GTATTTATTCATTAACTTATTTTTTATTGAAAACGATTTTAGAATTCGAAACGAATTTTGTCATTAAGTCTTTTTTATGAAGAGGTTATATTTAATCTATATTATTTAAAGAAAAAATAAATCTTTTAATATTTATAACTAAAATATTTTTTCTGGCCCTGTCTGCTGCGAAACCATAAGACAAAGAAACACAAATAAGGCGGAAAATGTTAGGTAAAGTATTGAGGATGCTCACATTTTCATTTTCTGTCTACTTGGGTCAACCGGACGTCCCGAGATATCTCGGATCTCCGAGACGGTCTCCGAGATGCTCACGTTTTCATTGTTGTACACGTGGGTCAATCGGAAGTCACGTTACTTACGATTAAACATGAGGTCTTGGAATCGTCACTGGGACACCCATGTGACGGTGTTAGATGCTTTATTGAGACAGTTGCGCTCGCGGGTTGTGAGATAGTAGTCTTGGTCACGGTTGATGAGAAAATTATCGCAGAATCCAAGATCAGGTGATCACATGTTTGCTAGTCTTCTTTAATTTTAATATAATTATTTTATGTTTTGCCTAATTTTACTTAAATCTTGAGCGTTATTTATTAAAAAAATGAAATCTTAAATTCAGTTAAAATAATGTACTTTTACTTTCAATTAATTATAACTGCAGATAAAAATCAGAAAATATAAATTTCTTGTAGCTTTATCGTGTTTGATCGAGATTTTCAATTTATTACAAAGTTAAATCTGTGCATGTCCATATGAAATATAGGCTTACAACGATTCGTAGCCATCAGCTGAATTTAAGAACTACAGAAGGAAACTCTAAACCCGACACAGAAGATCCGTCCCTATTTTACAGATTGTAGAATGAATCTGGAAACAACATTGGGAAAAAAATCCCCATCATCGCAGGGAATTGAACCAGAGTCTTCCAGCCTCCAAAAGAGCATCTATATCAATAGACCATCTTTTTTTTCATATGTATTTCTTGATAAATATAAGTGAGTCAGACTTAAGTAATTTTAATTAATTTTGTAATTATGTAATATTATGATTTTTTTTTTATAAATCTTAAAGTTTTCAAAATAATATTGATAAAAAAAGCCCCCTTGGTAATATGGCCTGGTCGTAAGTAATTTATTTTTTATTAACTAAATTCGTTTTCCTATTTTGTTTCCCTAACCGCGCGTCTTAATTATGAGTGAAAAAAGAAAGTATAACTTTGTCACTATGGAACAGAAGCTTACTGCGTTAAGGAGATTAGATGTAGGGGAATCTGCAAAACACTGGCTGCAAATCACTAGAGCTTGATGTCCGAAGAAGCACATTTGTATTGTTTTTAATAAAAATTTGAGTACAAAATTATAAAAATGGGGTTAAGTAATTTAAACCTGGCATTATGTCTTCACAAAAATTAAGCAATTGAGTTAATTTAAGAATACTCTCGGTAGTCCGGCTTTTCTGTAATCCGGCCTACTGGGCGCCACATTAGGCCAGATTTGAGAGGTTTTACTGTATTACAAAGAGAAACAGTCAGTCTATGAATAAAAACATACGAATAAAACTGACTTTGGAATTTTTCATTTATAAAACCTAAAGACCTGACTGTTAATTGCAATAATCAAGTGCTTGAAAAAAGAAAATCTTCTTAAAAAAAAGTGATTTTTTTTTTTTTTTTTATGTTATCTATTTTGATATCAAATAAAACCCTTATAATAAGATAGTCTACCTCTCACAACAAAGATCTAATCAACTTCAACTAATTTTTGAAAGATATTTATTCTAAGATCAACAACAAAACCTCTTAGCTTCATCAATAATTCCCATGAAATCCACATCAACCCCAAAATTCTTTGACAAGAGACTGTAGTCGTTGTATTGCGTCTGTGACTTAGAAAAATGAGATCACTTAGGAAAATTCTAAAACTTCAGTAAGCATAAACACACGTAAAAGTGGCAGATATTGTTATAGGCATGTATTTATCCTCATTACTTGAAGAACTTGTACTTCATTTCAATGACGAATAAATATTAAATATGTTTTCAAAGCGGTAGTGATTACAATAAAATCCACAAAGTTCTTCCATTGACTTCAATAAAATAAAATAAAAATAAGTTAGATTATAAAACAAAAATACGAAATAAGAACTATTTATTCAAATATTGCTGTAACATTTTTCGCTTCCGGTAAAGTGGAAGCTATCACTGTTGATGATGTGTTATTTATCGTTGCTGGACTTTTTTATATTCATTTACTTTTCTTTTATTATTTCGTTTTGTTTTTTCCGTGAACTCCATCGACTTAATAATTTACTCATTAACTGCCACTGAATATGTCTTCAGACACTATTTCAAATTAATCTCTCTTAATTCACTGATGTCAATAAAAGACCAATTGACCACAGTTTTAATTACGAAACAGTTTTTTGTTTAGTTCTTGCAAGAATTTCCTATAAAAAGCACCGAGTTGCTATCGTTTGAAACAATGGACTGTTCATTAATCTGATAATAGATTACGTTTTTTCTTGTACTCAAATGACACTGTTCACTTTCGAAGACAGGATAAACATTTGGATAAAATTAAACTTACAATATTTCACAGTTTTTAAATCATCTCCTGATTTACTTGGAAGACTGGCTCATTATTCCGAATATGTGGTACAACTCGCGCAAAACATCCTGCATTCTTTACCTTTACAAAAATAGTCTGGAGTTGATTAACAATTTGTAAAGTGAACGAATGAATTAATTTTTATTATTTAAAATAAATCTTACTAATCTCTCTCCAAAAAATCGTTTTTCAGTCAGCTTTTATTTTACTACCCAGCCAACAATTGTCTTCCCTTAGACCACGAATCCAATTAGTCCATACCAGGGGTTCACAACTTTAGGAAGTCTATCGGGCAACATTTTTATAAAAGTTCTGATGAAGGGCTACAAAGTCCCAACCATTATACAAATTAATGATTTCGTAATGCCATTTACAATAACAATAATAATTAATAAATGTAATTTATATAAACTTCCAATTATAAAATAATAAGTTAGTTATGTTTCATACGAACATTCCACTTCTAGAGTCTGAGACATTTGCTATTGCAAAGTATGAGATTTTTCAACATATCTGTTTGTATCAATGTAAAGGCTCATATTTAATTTTAAGTTCGGCAGCGCAAGGGTTATGGACCACTGGTCTATCCTGATCAGGTAATCAGGAGCTCGCGTAATCCATATAATCATTCTTGAAACGAGGTCTCTCTTCGTTGTTTATTTGTTTTACTTAAAATTACAATAATAAATCATATTTTTGGATCACATTTCCTAATATGATTCTTCTTATTATTACAATATTATATCAATACAGGAACCGTCATTTGTAACAAAGAAAACCATTCTCATCTGTGAATAGTAATTGGAACCACCATCGTTTCAGACACTTTTTTCAATTCTGAAACTAATTTATGCTTATTACAGTAGATCCCCGATTAACAGAAGTGGTTCGGACCGGACCTCCGTCGGTAAATAGAAAATTCCAGATAATAGAGAGCACACGAAAATGACCTTCAGAAGACCCCCAAAAAAATTTTACACTGGATTTTAAACATGTACACATGAACAAAATAATTAAATGTGCTGTTTTTAATTATATGTTTCGATCAACTCATCTTCATCCCATTCGCTGTTATCGTCATCGCTATTGCGTTTTCGTTTAGTGGGCTCCATGACATTAATGAATGTTCTAAATTTCAGTAAAGTCAACGCTTCTGAGTCTAACAGAAAGTAGCCAATAGACAGGCAGAAGACAGATGGTTTTGGAGACCAATGGATTTGCCGACAGGAGGGGTGATGGGTGGGAGAGGAATTTATTTACCAAAAAAAAATTAAGGAAACCGACGTCAATGTTCCGGTTAAAAGAGTTTCGGCTAATCGAGGTTCTACTGTAATTTCGAAAATAAAATTATTAAAGAGAAATCTATTAGTGAAAGCAATAAGTAAAAACTTAAACCAATAATTGAAAAGTTCTACTTAAAAATTGAATTTCACTTTAATCAAGAGTGCGATTTTAAGAAAAGGTGTTAATGAATTACAACTTCATTAAAACTTTTAAAATTGTTATTAAATTGTTTCATTCGTAATTGTAATTTTTATTAAAAAAAATTACAAATATAAGATTTCTTTAAAATAAGAGAAATTTAACATGCCTGATTAGATCAAGTAATAGGTAAAAATGACGGCACAAAGCTAAAGAAAGGAATTCGCATCCTGAGGTCAACGGAGAATGGGACGGTCCGTTTCGTCCTTTTTAGGGCTCATCAGTCAGCCAAACTTCACCGATGACAGACTCAGAAGGTGCGAGAGTTTAGTATCCCGGGTCTCGCTCCCGAAAGCGAGAATTCCCCCGATACTAACTCTGGCTGGCTGATGAGTCCTAAAAAGACGAAACGGTCCGTTCAGTCTCTTCCCAGTGACAGCTCAGGGTGCGAATTCCTTCCTTTTGTTTTCTGCCGGCTTTTTTATGTATTACACAAGTTGTATTTAATTCGCATTTTTATTTTTGAGAATTTCTTTTATTATTTTAAAAACTAAAATTTTTTCACTGAAATGACATTACAGTAGTTTGTACTGAAAATTACATTTTAATATATTTTTAAACCGATGTAATCTTTATATGTGAAAGAGAAAAGCAAAAGATCCTCTTTCGTGTAGATTTCTTGACTTAAAAAGGGCTGTTTTTCGAATGATTCCTTCTCTATTTCAGGGCAGTGTCTTTTCTTTGGTATTACAATTCGCGTCTTCTTACGTGACTGAGATTTCTACAAAAACTGCAGTATTAACAGAATTTCCTTTCATCCCATGCACATCCCACATCTAATTTTGTTCTTTAATTTCATAATTAATAAATTTTTTCAATGTGCAGTTGTTACTCTGTGAATCTCCACTTTCTTTATATTGAAATAACTCCTTTTTCTTGACTCCATAATTCATTTCTAAATAATCCGCTGAGAGCTTTCTTCCATAGGTTTTCAGGCTTTTAACTATTTTAAATAGTAGCTATGTTTGGAGATTAATATAGTCACTTCCAAAAGTTAAACACGGAGAGGAAAAATGTTAATTTCCGTAAGCCAAGCTGAATTAAAGAAGCTGAAATTTGCTGCAAAGGTAGAAGGAAGTATACAAATTATATAGGTAACACCCAATCACGGTTTCGCGTCGAGAAATATTCAAAGCACGCAGCCTTATAAAATGCCTGCATTGTAAAGGATGACAGGAGTTGCATGAAAGTGCTGATGAAAGGTGTTTAGAACATTCGTACGATTTGTTTTCAAGTTAGACGTGTTTCTATGGCTTCCAGAAGACGAATGGAAGATCGTGTTGTCGGATGTATTGAAGCAGGACAGTCTACAACAGATGTTGCTCGTTTTTTCGATGTTCATCATTCCGTCGTTTCACGATTATGGAAACAATTCCAAACCAGCCAAAAAGTTGTTCTAACAGCTGTAGCCGGTCGTCCAAGGCTTACGACCCCCGCGGTAGATTGATATATTGCTGTTTAGCCAAGCGGAATCGAACTTCGACCGCCACACGTGTGACATGTATGGTTGCAGCGGCCATTGGTAAGACGATATCTGCCACTACATTTTGTCGAAGGCTACACATGAATGGTCTGGACGCCCGGGAACCACATGTTTGTGTTCCTTTATCCGTCCAATCCAGAGGGGCAAGAATATAGTGGTGCCGCCAGCATATGAATTAGACTATGTCTGATTGGGGTAGCGTTAAGTTCACAGATGAGTCCAGATTAATCTAATTGAAAATCTTTGGGTTGCCCTCGGCCGTGCTGTATGTCGACATTTCCCACCTCCAGCCACTCAGAGATTTGGAAACTGCACTACAGGAGGAATGGCGATTACTGGTCTCTGTGGTGGTTGATCACCACGTAAGAAGCATGATCACACGCTGTAAACTTTGTATGCAGGTGAGGGGAGCTCACGTACCCTATTACTATCGGTTTTGATTGTTTGTTTTGAATTTAAACATCATTTTCTTAATAATGCAAATATTATGTCATCTTATAAGTTATGAAAATTCAATATTTTGTTTATCACTGTATGTAATACTTTTGTTTTATTCATAAATAAATATAGAGCTACTTACTTGCAGCATTTCATGTCAATCAAAGCCGTACTTGTTCATTTTTTCGCATTTTACCGCTCCGTGCTTAACTTTTGGAAGTGAGTGTGTTCAAATCTTCTTCTTTCCAGGTGTCAAAACACGCTACCTTTGCTTGAATTCGCCAATCTCGCAGTAATAAACTCGTTGTTGATCCACCGGTTAATTTAGCAAGAACTCCTTTTATTTCATTTGTTTATGTGATTGAAATACAATAAAAATCGAAAACACCATATTACATCAACTGGATGGTTCACGAGATTCACTACTAATTTTCGAAACTAAAAAGTTGTTTTTTTATATGGTTATCTTTGTCTGCATGCCAAAGTTATTTTGAGAATTTACGAAATATTGAAAATAAGAATTTTTTTTAATTAGCTTCAAGTTTCGTCAGTACCACAACTTCACAAATCTACTGTTTTTCGTAGTGAACAAGTACATCTTAGTATTGTGTTTGTAATATCAGGCTAACTTTGCTCTACCTATATCCATTTTTATCCATTCTGAAGTGTGGTCTTCAATTTCTCAACTTTAATTTTATTAAAATTTAAAGATTGTTATTCTTCAGCGAATTCAAACAAAAAACAGAGAAATGTTACAACTTTATTTTTTGTTAAAGGCCTATTTTTAATTTTTTGAAAGCTGCAATAATTATCGAAGCTCTAATATGCAGCTTATCTTATTCCATAATTTCAACTGATTTATGTGAAGAAAAAACATAATTTATTAGATTTTGCGGAAAGTCATTAAAAAAAAATAAAAAATGCACTGAAGAAACTCTCGAAGCTGCATTGGAAGTTGAAAACGAATTTACTGTTAAATTCCATAAGTTGAAAGGACTCCTTGGCCCGCTTGACAAAATCCCTTCCAACTTGAACTCTAGCTTTTACAGCGCGTCTTTTAATTTTTGTAATCACTTCATCCGCCTCTAGTTTCGCAGTAGAACTACTATGTTAATACTCGTTGATTGTCAATTGTGTGGATCCTGGTTTTATATCTTTGCCGACACAACCAACATTTCACAATATCATCAATAAAAGTTTTACAGAAAACTTGAATGAAACCGTCGTAGTACAACTTTTCTATTCCACGATGAGACTATAGTTGACCTTCCATTTCTACCCTTTTTTAACCATTCGAAAAACCGGGAACTACTGAACCCAAGATTTATTTTTGCGTTCTATTAGTCAGGTCAAAAGTAATGGATAAAAACAATTTCTACGAATTTAAGGCCTGTAAAGCGGATTACTGTTTAATAAGTGCATATTAAAGCCTCTACAAAAATTCTTGATAATTTCAAATTTATCTTACATAGTTTTTTTGTTATTTAAAAAAAAAATTGTTTTATATGTAAATAATGAAATAAAGTGTATTACTATATTTATCAGCTTTATTTTTCATAAAACGAATTTATCCCCATGAAGGTAAATAAAGTCCTTATTCTAGTTTGTAGAATTACAATATTTCGCGGCGAATCAAATGGACCGCCGGGATGTGCCCATGATGAGTTGTACCTGACCCATATGAATAGTTGCCCTTCTCCACTTGTTACAGTTTGGTACGTATCTTTTGTTTCTATTAATTCCGAAGCAATATTACTTGAATATTTGTATTTCCATTATCTAGTGTTTCAAACCTGTAAAGACAAGATTTTAAGACTTTTTTTAAAACGAAATAAAAGAAATAGCTGTTTTTATAAAAGGAAAATTTGGATAACTTCTTAAAAAATTACTTAAATTTACATTTAAACATTGCTACAATAAGTTGAGAAATGCTATTTAAACTATAGGTATTGTATGTCATTTACTGGAATTTCGTTTTCCGCTTTGTTTTTGTTTCTCACTTCATTTACGCTGAAATATGGATTTTAGAATACTAATGATAAGTGAGATATTAAAAGAAAATAATGATCTGGAAATTACTTTTAGAAGAAACAAATTGCAATGATCTATTTATGAATATTTGAGGAAATCAGGAAATAAACTTGTTGCCTTCAAATTCTTTAAAACGAATAGATGAATCCGGGGACCATTTGTGGTTTTAATAATTCCCTGAAGTCGTTTCAGCGAAATTCTGTTAGATAGCAATTTCGTTCACTCCTCAGATGAAAAAATTTTTTTAATTGATCACTTTTGAATAATTTAACATATTCAGCAATGAAATGTTTAAAATGGCTCAAAAATTGAGAGAATTATCGTATAATTATAAAATGTTTTCTTTGTATATTGTAATGAACGATACTCTGACGTTTCGATATCAGTAATTTTAAATTGTATTGTGATCATTGGTTTCATCCCTGTTACTAAACAAAATCCCGTTGGGAATCTTCACGGACATCACGCTTTTGTATTTTGCCGCCAAAGAATATAGGTCCAACTTGCTGGCTTAGCAAAGTATTATCAGAAGCGAAATATAATGTTCTTAATACGAAATTTCATTTTTTTAAATGAATTCAATAAAATTGTGCTTTTCCTTAGACAATACTATTTGTATTTATTCTCTGCCAAGGTTCCCATAAAGCAATTTCGTAATTGATATTCATGATACTTGATGGCGCTACAAGCAATGACTTCACACCCTTGTATCCTCTCCTCGTTTTTTAAGAGTATCTTCCCTTAATTAGATTACGATAATAATCCTCTTAACAACTCTGCTCACCGCTCGTGCATTAGCTTCTTCCGTTTGGTTAACTTCCTTTGATCTCTAGACAATACAACAAATAGCACAATTAAGAAACATACTCACTTATTTTAGCATTTGTTTCATGATAATTATTAGTAATTTACAGATTATTTTTTAAATATTTATATATAATTACATTATTGCCAGTTTCATGAAAATTTTTGTTTTTCTCATTTTTTAGAATACTTAAAATGCCTAAGGTTTTAAATTAATTAACTACCAGCTTAATATAACAGGAATCTACTAGAAAATAGCAAAAGATAAGAAAAAAATGGCCAATAATTTCTTTATAAAGAAGTAGATTTTGAAAAATGTTTAATCCAGAGCCAGTGATATATTCTCTTTTTTTTTTTTTTTCAGTAAAGTCCCAGACTGAAATTTTAATAGTACGTAAACGAAAATTTTGAATAAAAATTATAATTAACTTACAAAGTAAATACAGAAACCCCAAAACAAACTCTGCAAATTTACAACAAAGTTTTTACTTCCATCTTTTATTATAATTTTGATAAATTAAATTCGTATATATTAGGAATTAAACTAGCATTATGTGAAATCAAAAGATCAAATATCATTTTGAGACCTCCACTTCTTAAAAAATCTTCCCATCTTTATTAATAGATAAGTTTGGTGTATTACCAACTTCTTGGAAGCAGAGAAATGAACTTCCTCTTCCCTCCTTACAAAGGATTAAACTAAAACTAACTGAACTAAATCAATTACTTTTGAGTTGTTATAGTTTGTGACTGCTCTTGTTTAATTTTTAAAGTTTGTTGAAAAGAATATGAGATATCTCAAAGTAAAATGTCTACAAACTGGGAGTAAGTTGCATGAGAATAGATTTGAAAAGAGAGTTCTCTGATTGGGAATCAGATATTTGCGCGATAGTTTGAATTATTCAGTTTTATAAAATTTTAATATTTTATTATAGATGTTAATAAAACTTATACACAAAGATCAGAATTCCTTAGGAGGACTATAACTTTAGAATCGTGTAAGCTAGTAACGAATTCTCAACGGTTATGAACTAGTCTTGGCAAGACCTTTTTAAGGACGTATGGATCAGGTCAGTAGCATTTGTTGTTCCTGAGATATGAATTTCTTGCGATGGACGGACAGACAGAGCGGGGATATAAGGCTTCAGCTAATATGAGCTACGCTCTGTCTAGAAGCCTAAAATTCATATGATTGGTCTACCGTTGCACCTTATATCTGAATTCGTGTAAATCGAATTAGAAATACTTATAAAGAATAAAGAATAAATAAAGTAGTGCAATATAATGTGGGATATGATTAAATGTGTGGACAATCACTTAAAAATAAACTTAGAATATCACGTGATAGAAATGAGTGTAGTTTGCAAAACTAAAGTTTATTCCATTTTGTTCCATTTGTCATCTGACGAAGGGACCCGAACTTGGACATGTAAAGAAGAATTTTTTTTTAAACATATGTTTTTTAAGTGTCGGGTCCCAATTGTAAA